>ML803451.1:146314-188298 GCA_009831015.1 Picea engelmannii | reverse complement strand
TTTTCATTCTACCTCACTCTATATATCTCTCCATATCACTCTCGACCTCTCTTCTACTCTTCTTGGCTCTTTCCCTCCCTCCCATCCTTTCTCTACCCACCTCTCTTTCTACACTATCCCTAAATCTATCCATCTTACTCACAAGCTCTCTTTTACTCTTGTTGGCTCTTTCCCTCCCTCCACTTATCTCCCTCCCCTCTCTCTCACTTTAATGTACTCCTCTCTCCCCCTCCATTTCTCACTCACCGTATCCCCCTCCCTCTCTCTCCTATATTATCCCCCCATTTCTCTCTTTATATAGATCTATCCCCCCTTCCTTCTATCTCCCCCCTTCCTCTCACACTCAGTCTCAAAAAAGAAAAAGAAAACTAAACAAAAAATAAAATGAGAGAGGGGGGTTTTGGTGTGCCTTGTGTTATTAGTGGCAAGGGTTAATTCCCTCCCCTCCCCCCACGTTATTAGTGGCAATGGTTAATTCCCTTCCTTCCCCCAACATGATATTACTCTTTCATTCTCATATCGTTCTTGTTAGACTATCATTTCCTAGAAAATTACAAAGTCCAAGACCACATTGATATTCATGATGTGTTGTCATGATCTATTCATGAGTTGTCAATGAGATCTAGATCTATATTTGGTCAAACTATGTACTATAAATTCATATAATGAGATAAAAATAGTGTGCATCAGAATGGCTTAAATCATTTTCCACCATTTCTTGTCTCGTTTTACTTGTGCTCAATTATTAACATGGTATTAGAGCCATGGTGAAGAGAGGTTGATAATATCAGAGCTCTTATGGTCTTAAGGGCCTGATGTCTCCATGGTAGTTTTCCATGGAAAGTGACGTGCAATGAATAATATTGATATTTGCATGCAACAAAAGAGAAGCAACGAAAAAATCTACAACCATACTCCAAAAAGGAACTTCAAAAAGGTATTTTTTTTATAGCTAGAATCTATTCAAATTTTTTGTTTATAAATCTATGAGATTGATTAAAGAATTTTTTCTTATAGATCTATGAAATGTCAAATTTTCCTCCCCATTATTTTATCACCAACTTCACATCAATGCAAAGGATCTCTGATCTGTAGTTCATTCTTTTCATAATAGTCAATATTCACATAGATCTTCACCAATGATATAGACAATGATATGTCTGTTTGATTGGCAACATATGCAGCTAGTCCAAAGCCCTCAAAATTCTTAAGATGGTATAGATCTATTTCACATTATGTTGCACATTGAAGGCTACTCATGTTCTAATTGTAAATTTTTGGAAGTATGTATTAAGAGAAACTACTAAAAAAAGAAAAGGCCATTAGGTGACCTGCATTAGAGAGAGATATGTGCATATGGTAAATTCTTAACATGATTTGTGAGTTGTTGTTCAAATTGTGATCTTAAAGAAATTGTGTGAGAGATGGTTGGGGGTGATACGACCTTTGAGGGAGCACAAAAGTTGAGTTCAGTTATCAAATAAGAGGACAATGTATAAGCCCTTGTGATGTGCTAAGAAAATCTATGTGAAGAGACGATTGCCTTTGCTTCAAAGGTTTGAAGTCATGGTGAAGGCATACGTAGGAATTTCCAATTATATAAGAACCATATCATAAATTATTTGGATAACAAGTTGTGATTTGTTGGAGATCAAATGAACCTTTGAAATTCAAATCCAATAAATTTACATCACATAATGCACCAACGCCAACCATGGAGTAAAACAAAGTTGTGAGTCAGTTGGCCCTTTCCTAAAATTTTATTTCCACAAAGAGTATAATGCATTATTATTTTTTTAATTAATAATGAATAGTTGTGGTATTTAATTGGAGATATAAGGAGAATCCTAAAAGTTTCAAATTGAATGGAAGTATTTTGAGTTGAATTTAATGGAAATATTTGGAGACTTTTGGATGTATATCCATTTTCTTTTTTAAAGAGGAAGGAAGTCTATTTTTTGTATCTTCTCATTGAAAAAAAGGGTCTCTCCTCATTGAAAAGGAGAACAAAAGACTAGTGAATAACTTCATGTACCAACTATTTCAATAAAAATACCTTTATTTTTTGGTGGTAGCAGTGTCCTAGACCTGGCTCAAAATTGAATAAGGGGGTCTAAGGAACATGACGTGCTTGTGTGTGATTAGGTATGCCTTTTTTAGATACTAGATGGTGGCTATTTCCTTTCATGTTTGTGTTGTCTAGTGTGACACATTTGTACTTAAGCATACAAAACAAACACATAATTCTCATGCACTCATGAAGTTAAATGGTGATTGCCAAAATTAAGTGTATTGAAGACTTCTCAAACTTACCATTAAACATTAAAGGATTGAATCTGAGGAGTGAATTGTAAAAAGGGAAAAGTTGCAAAGCCCTTTCAAGTCAAAGTCAATTGTGAATGCTATCAACAAGACTTGCATGCAATTTGAATAAGGAGGTAAAGTGAATCATCAAATTCAAGTCATTGTAATCACACTTTAGGGTGCATAATTGGTAGTTTTTATTGGGATAATTCCTAAGTGCATACACAAATCAATACCCCTAGCTTCACTACGAAACTAGAACAAAACAAACAAGACAGTATACTACTCTTTCCTTAGATTTCAATTACCAAATGAGAAATGGATCTAGAACATACCTTTTAAATATCGAAGATCTGACTTCGCCAATGTAATCCAAGCTCCGTCATGAGGCTTATGGAGAAATATATGCAAAGAAACATAAACCAATGAAGACAAGAATAACAAAGTCTTTGATATGAAACTATGTATGTGATCAAGGAATCATACAATATGAACAAATAAGATTCATATAGGAAAGAAAAGCATATTTGTATTAAAGAATGTGGAAGAAAGATACAACCAAATGCCTTGATGTTGTTAGGTTCCTTCCAATAGTTCCTTGCTTCCCACACACTTCTACTCCATGGATTCTGAGATCATAGATCTGATAGCTACTCACAATCTATTTTGACAAAGAAAATCTCAAAGCCACTCTAACCAAGCTAACAATCTCAAACCAAAATAACTAACTTTCTCCATGAGGATGATCCCACTAAATCATGAAAGTGAGTAAGATCCAAACTATTCAGAGGCCACCTCATGATAGAAGATTCTCCTTCTAGAAGCATCGAGAAGACACTCGTTTTTCCCACGTACAGGAATTTACATACCCTAGCTATAGAGAAACCTACGAAAACTCTGTAACCTAGCTATAAAGGAAGGTGTAGAAATCGGGCATTTCCACACCCTGTGTATAGTGCAACCTGCACTAATCTTCCTTAATAGGGTTTTTACAAAGGAAAATACAACTTCTTCTCTCACTAAAAAATCTTCTCCCTTATTTCTTCAGGAATTCAGGCCACTAACCCTTCTGAAGGAAACATATAGCTTTACATCATTAATGATCATAAGGATGATGAAAATAATGTGTAACAAAGAGCCCCCCAAAGTATGAAGTTAAAACAGAGTGATAGCCGAAATACTTTGTCAAGTGTGTGCAGGGAACAAGGATTACGTCGGTCAGAATCCTGCCAACAAACAAGGAAATATAGTACAATAATATATCATCATTGAGGTAGGAATTTCCATACTCAAAATACAAGTGACTAAAAGCATAAATGATGACATGCAAAGATCCATGTCAAGTAATATAGGTTATGGCCACCAAACATACACTGTGGATCCATGTCATTATGATTCAAATCTGAACATAGCCACCAAAAATACACTATGGATCTATGTGTTAAAGACTCAAATTTGAACATAGCCACGAGACATACAATGTAGATCTACAAAATAGTACAAACTAAATATACTCCAATGCAACCCGTGTCTGTGAGAAAATATTCAGGGTCTTCATCTCCACCACTCTATAGTACGAATCTAACCATGTGAATACATGTGCCGAAGTCGAACATGGTAGAAACCACTTGATTATCGATCATTAGTGAATATCATTAACAAGTGCGAGGGAAATCACCATTAATTTCAATGACTCCCAAGGTACGCTAGTACAATCCAATGAATGTGAATTAATGATTTGAAGTCGAACACTCGACGAAATCTGTCGATCAGGAGTCAATAATGAAAACCCACCGTCAAAAGCGAGGAAACCTGCCATTGAGGCATGCAAGTTCCAAGGTACCAATTAGTTTCTAAGTCTAATTCCTGGATAATGAGTTGAAGTCGATAGGAAAATACTTGTCACAGGAGGGCCTTAATGTATCCCCCATCAATGACACAAAATGGGTAACAAGATTTTATGTATATCAAAGTAACAAGTGACTCATGACTGACTCAAGGATGGTCAACATAATAGAAGGCTTAATGACTGCATAAATGGCCAACACAATAGAAGGCTTTCCGGGTTGAACTTATCTTTGAACATATTGATGACATGACAATTGTCTCGGAAACACTGACTCAACAACAGGGATCACAGACCAATTTGTAATCTTATAAATGAATATGATCAAGAGACAAGAGGATTTTCCAACCTAGACACAAAGAGAGTGAAAGGATGTCATGTTCAAAAGTGACTCTTTCATAGTATACATGTTTAGATACATTTCTTTCCCAATTTTCCCCCACAATTTCTGGCGAGTACCTCATTATTTTTACGCAAGCTTGAGGAGGATAACATATGCTTGTGTATGTAAGCTCATCCTTCGGATGATTCCCTCAGAGTATGTTTAATGAACCCTAAGAAGGAGTGGTTCGATCCCATATGGGTATTTCTATGTTTTTTTAACGAGTTGTTGATGGGCGAAAATGACCGCTCATCAACTTGAAGAGTGAATTCAGTCCAGGGTTGTCTAATTAACCCAAGCCGTTTGTATTGACTCACTCTGACGAGTTTAATGGATCCGTTGGCCAATCTAAAGTCCTAAGGGAAACGAAAAATAAATAAAAGAAATGAAATAACTTACTAATTACTAATAAATGAAATATATATGTACATCTAAATATATATATATACAATTTATCTAAATAATATTTATATAATAGTCATATTATATAATATATACAATATGTTTAAAACACGAGTTTTAATCTAAACTCATAAAAATCGAATGTAAAATGGTTCTTTTAATGACAGTAATAAAGAAAGCAAAAATACTATTTGTTTTTTGGTTTGTTTTCTTGTTTGTATGCATTCATAAAATCAAATATTAAACTACTTAATTAAACAGAAAAATATGGATAGTGAAAATTACACTATATATAAAAACTTCTATAATAAGCAAGAAAATGAAATAAAAGAACAGACTAACCTATTAATCATTTGAAGAGTATGCGTCCAACTATTTGCGTAAATCGTGCATTAGTCCATCCATGAGATAAATCTGTTGTGCATCTTCACACTGTTCAGTACAAATGCTAAACTGTGCATTGACTGGTGTATTTAATTGATAAAACAACAGGACA
The DNA here is from genome assembly GCA_009831015.1 of Picea engelmannii. NCBI lineage: Eukaryota > Viridiplantae > Streptophyta > Pinopsida > Pinales > Pinaceae > Picea > Picea engelmannii. The sequence goes on along the minus strand of ML803451.1, from coordinate 182,868 downwards.
CAAAATGATAACTATGATATAATAGACTACAAGCGATAACACATGAGATAAATCCTACAGTTACAACTTGCAGTTAATCAATCAACATATTTAAGGTAAACCTCATCACATGAATTGAAATATCATTCAATTATTTTGATAAAACTGAAGCATAAAATCATGAACCATGAAGAAAAAATATCTTGACAACAAAACAATCTGCGAAGATGAAAGCTATCTACAGTCATCTAATTACCAAGATAAACAAATTATAGATCACAACAACATTCACAGATGACTAAAGCATAAAGTAAATATTTGTTATATCTAAATTTGAGTATAAGTTATTCACAATAAGCCCCAGGCCAAGATGTCTCTAATTACAAAATGATGGGTTTATAAAGGCCTTAGAAAAGATAATTGTTTCTGTTCCTGAGATCAAATATTAATTTCAAAAATAAAGGGGGATGCAACCACCCTGATCCTACTAAATCCTCCAAAACTAATAAAAGTTCATTTATGTTCATACAAAATGCATCAAAGATATGACTGTAAGGTCTCAAGGATGCCTAAGACCAATTTGTAATCATGGATTGTTGAATATCCTCAAAGAAAAGGAAAATAAAAAGATTTTAGATACATTTTCAACCACTACTCCACACAATTCAAATTAACATAACTGGCTATAGAATCTTGCGATTCTGTAGCTAGTTATTATAGTAAATTAAATCCAATTTATTGTAAAATAAAGAAATCTAATTTTAACAATACAATACTATTTTAAGATGAAAAATCATACCTCCAACTATGAAATCAAATCGTATCAGGCAACCTTGGAATTCACATTGGTTGTTGCAACCTCCATGTTTTTAAATACTACATTGCCTATTGTCTTTATGTGTTTTTCTTTGCCTTGAATAACAGATTCGAGTCTATGGTTTTCGCTTGTTAAAACATCGATCTGATCCTTTAAATCCTTAACCTGTGACTGTAGGATAGGGATATCATTATAATATCTATCAATCCATGATAGATAGACTTCACATTTTGATTGCACAACGGTTGCATGAGAACAAACTTGGTTGTGAAACAGAGCACGTTCCATATTGACAGTGGATTCATTAACCAATTTGGCACCAGAAAACTATGGATTATTTTTAAGACAGTGAGGTAAATTGTTAACAAAATTGTAGGGTCGATCAAGGTGTGGCTCGAACGACTGAAAGTATTCTACAGTGAGGAACCTATCAATCTCAAAGTCCGAACTTTCGTGGACTTCGATCATACTGATTGAACTCGAATGAGAGTTTGACTTATTATGAAGCCTCATAGAAATTAGCCTCCCAGCTCTTTTGTTCTTAAAATTTATATCAATATTTCTCTTAGATCTCTTCCCTATAGGTTTCTTTAAATTCTTAACACAGTCATTAGGATGCATAATCTGCTGACAGGCCTGTTCAATAACCTTTAGATCGATCAAGGGTTCGTTGTTAGGGGGTGAGACACAAGTCTGGGGAGGTGAAAGAGACGTCGTAGGGTGGATAAGGGTCTCCTCAACCATGATTTTATCTACATCCTCAATATCAGGGTTACCATAGATGTTTTGGGTTATGAATGAATCCCAACTATCATTCTGTAACTCTAATTGATACATGAGCAAGATTTTAATTAGGCCGTGATGGAAAAGGCTAGAGTCTGACTGCTATTTTTTGTATCTTTTACCCATTTTATAAAGACTCCTCAATAAGTAATACGACATGTTCAAAGTGAAACCCATAAAAATCATAAGCAGACGCAAATGGTATAAAAATACAAGCCCGAAATGTCCCTCGGAGGTAACAAATTGCTTTACCATAGCGAGCAAATCGTGCCACCGAGCTTTTAGGAAGGAAATGGGCATACCTTTATCACACCCTTTTATTTTCCGAGATGTAAACAATAGGCTCCAAGGAACTTCTTCCACTTTTGTGTTTTTAAACCACCTTTGGCCGCTTGTTGGTAGCCCTGTAGCTTGACTCAGGAAATCCTCGGTAACCTCCATTTGCACATCACCAACCTTCGCTCTACAACCATCAAAGGAGAAAGATAATTCTTTGGCAACCTATAAATTGAAACCCTGAAACTTCCTAATGAAAATGAGCCAGCCACTTCTCTCCAAATCTTCTCTAGCATCGTCATATAAGAGCAAAGTTTGAATGTCGTTTGGTTCAACTCTCACAATAGGAACCATGATGGATGAAAGGGTAATGAATCAGACACAACACACATAGAGGGTTTGAAAAGACAGTCCATAGCCATAACCTGAACTCATGACATTCCAATAGTGAATAGTGTATGAACATAAAATCATAATGATTAGATGGGTGTTTATTGAAACGCATGCGAAGAGGGTTTGAAAAGACCAAGGGAAGTCTCAAGAATTATGTCTTCCTACAAATCATAACGTCACCTTTTCATCTAGTATGAGTCTAGGACCAAACCTTAAAACAAAAAATGAGTGCGCATCGTGGGTTCTATCACAAGGTTTGGGTGAGTCGAAAATCCAAGACTTAGAAAAATAAATGTAAAGCCAAGAACCAAACAAAAATAAAATTGTGGGGGTCCTTTGATTCATGTAACCATCAATCTCTAAGCATGTTTGATGTTTAAAGGATTGAAACAAAGAGAGTAACTCTTCATGTCAAGGAACTAAATTCATTAATAAAATGTATGAACAACTTCCCTTTGACGACATTTTAGAACAGAAAGGTAACACAATCACAAATTTTCATGCTTCCAGTCATGAACGAAGCATGAAAGATAATAATAGGAAAAAGAGACGACTTACAACTGTTGTTTCAAAAATTGTGTCATGAAGACTAATAAACACAAATGACTCCAGTTAGGCAGCTATGTAGATCAATTAATTGATATAAAAAGTTAACAAACATGTTGAGCTGCCAACAATGGCAACATGCTAGGAGAAGCAGTTATCTCTGCAATACGAACTAGTTCAGGTTAGATAATTCTAAAAAACTTCAAATCGAAGAACAACTGCAAGGTTATTTGAACATCTTTTAAAAAAACAAGATGCAACTTAGTTTCAGATACCTTTCGTTTAAAAGAATGAATCCTGGTGAAAAACTTAACAAAAGAAAGCCACGATGTTAAGTTAAAATATCCAATATTGTTGACAGGGCCACTGCTGCCAGAAGGCGTCCATAGCCTCGATAAGGATTTCAATTAACCCACTCTGACATCTATATCCTGCCCAAGAAATTTCAAATCAGAATGAAGGATTCTTATGGCCAACACAAGATTTATACTTGAGAATGTTGCGGGAATGTTGGTTTTTGTACTCGTCCAGATGCCTTTTGACAGATTACACACTTGCGGCATAAGGCATGGGCGTCTTTGAAAAGAGTAGGCCAGTAGTACCCTTCTCTTAATATTTTATGGGCAGTGGTGTCTCCACCAAAATGCCCACCATCTTCCCCTGCATGTAATTCCAATAAGACTTTTTCTGCTTCATCTTTTCCTAGACAATGCATAAGTATTCCATTGAAATTTTGGCGAAAAAAAATACCGTTTACCAGCTGAAAAGAAGTAGATTTTCATCTTAGTTCTCTCCTCTTTTTTGGATCAAGGTGTTGGGGAGCTGATCCGTGTATAAGATAAAACTTGATGTCATCATACCAAGGACTAGTAAGGTTTTGGGTGTAACAGATTTGATTTTGATTGTGTTGATCTTGAATTAACATATCAATTTCATTTTTTTGTCCTATAGTTGAATCAACAACCAATTTACATAAACCTTGGCCTCTAACAATTTGTGTTGGGGTAATTTCTATATCGTATTCTTGTAAGGATGTGACCCAGTTCGCCCTTTTTTCACCCATTCTTTCTGTACTAACAAATTTCTGACAGTAGGGTAAGGGACAATGATTTTCGTCCTAGATTTCAGTAGATAAGATCGAAAGTGTTTTACCACTTTAAAAACAACATAAGCTTTCTGATCTATTGTTGGGTAAATAAGTTTTTCTCCCTTAAAGGCTAAGCTCATAAATGCAATTGGGACTTCAATGTTTTCAACATTCTTTTGGGTTAGCACATCAGCATAAGACCGATCAGAGGCAAACATGTAGAGAGTGAAATCTCGCAAAAAATCAGGGCTCATTAGGGAAGGAGCATCTACTATAGCCTTTTTTATTGAGTCAAAAGCTTGACTTTCTAGAGGTCCCCAATGGTATTGTACATCCTTTTTTATCAAATTTTGTAATGGTCTAACCATTTCTCAAAAGCTGGGGACGAACCTTCTAACAAAGTCTATCTGACCTAAGAAAGATTGCATGGACTTTTTGGAAGAGGGAGGGGGCAGTTTTGAAATGACTTGGGTCCTTTCAGGGTCAATAATCATCCCTTCATTTGATACAATGAATCCGAGGAGCTTACCTTGTTCTACTGCAAAGACAGATTTTTTAGGATTTAAAGAAATATCATACTTACGACATCGCTGTAGAACAGATCTTAGATGAGATATATGATCTCCTTTATTCTTTGAGAAGACAGTGAAATCATCTAGATAAACTACTACAGATTGATTGATCAAGCCGCGGAAAGATATATCCATCGCTCTTTGAAAGGTGGCACCGACATTTATGAGCCCAAAGGGCATTTTCCTATAAGCGTAGGTACCCCATGGAGTACAGAAAGTGGTTTTGAGCTGGTCTGGGGGAGACATAAGGACTTGGTTATACCCTGAAAAACCATCCAACAATGATAATATTTCATAACCAGATACTTGTTGAAGGATCTATTCCATGGGAGGAACAGGGTAGTTGTTTTTATCAGATGCTCGGTTTAAATTTCAGAAATCGACACATAGTCAGATTTCACCACTCTTTTTCCTTACACGGACAAGATTAGAGACCCACTGTGTATGTCTTACCAGGAAGATTATTTTAGCATTCAAGAGTTTGTTTAATTATTTCTTGACCATTGGTTCAAGTTTTTGGTGCATCTTTCTTAACTTCTATTGAAAAGGTTGGGTCTAGGGTTTCATGGGAATAACGTATTGTATGATGTTAGGATCAAAGGTCTTTAGATCGTCATATGTCCAAGCAAAGACATCTTTAAATTCCTTAAACAACTTAATAAATGCTATCTTTTATTGCTCAGAACATCCCAACCACAAATTAATGCACCGTGGGTTATCTTTAGTTCCTAAATTTACTTTTTCATGTGTCAAGGAAGAACTATTAGTTTTACAATTCACTGATTTTCTGAATTTATCATGAAGATCATAAAATTTTTCTAATCTAACCACAGATTTTGGGATAGAGTTTACCATATCTGATGTGGACTCTAGGGATCTTGGATCTAATATTACTGTAAAATTGCAAAGGTCTTTGTCATGGGTACCTTCATCGATAACTGCCCCTTGGAAAGTCTCTTCCATATGCAGAAAATTGATGATCTGTTGATCATCATCGAAGACTCTCCAATTTGTGATGTTGTCCGGGATGGATGGTCTGAGTAACAACTCAACGAAAAACGCATTCAGAGAAAGGCCTTCTACAGGAAAAAGTTTTGAGGAGACATTAGCTAACAAATCAGCCTCAGAAATATTCAATCTGGGAATAGAATTAATGTTAAACGTAGAAAAAAATTTCATTAAATTCCATACCTCGGTCTGATAGATTTTCAGGTGTGGAGATAAACAGTGAATATAATTTTTTACCTCTCTAACCACAATTTCTGAATCACCAACGACAGAAAAATTATGAATCCTCAAATCTAATGCTTTTCTGAGACCTTGCAGGAGTGCCTCGTATTCAGCCATATTGTTTGTGCATTCAAATTCTAAGCGGCAGTCGATCAAAGTTTTATTACCTGTTGGATCAATGAGCACACACCCTACACCAACTCCTTCCTTACATTTAGATCCATCAAAGTAAAGAGACCATATTTGATTTTTTTCAGGTGCATGTGACCACTGAGAGAGGGTTGTGGATTGTGTGCATGTCATAATTTCAGACTGCTATTCCAGGTCAGTAATGGTAGAAGTTTCATCCATGAAATTGCCGAAAAAAGTGTCCATCCCTTATATTTCAGGTGAATTGGCAGAAGAAGTGAATGATTCATTAGGATCATTTAAATCGGTTACCGTGAACTTAAGATAATGCTCATGATTGACCTTGATTCTGTTGGGCTTTCCATTCTCGAGCAGCCACAAGTGAGACCAATCTGTCGCAAAATAACCATGTAGTTGTTCAAACCAATCTCTACTTAAAAACAAACCATATACTTTGGGGATATCAATGAAAATAATATCAATAACTTGATGGACTTTTGGATTAGATGATAATCTGATAAGAACATTTTTTTAATTCACCTATTACTTTTACACTAGTTCGATCAAGATGAATAATTTTTAGGATGGAAGGTTGAACTTTGGCATTAATTTTTTGGCAGACACACCAAGGAATTACGTTTGATGATGCACCTGAATCTACCATACAGTTATGTACATTCCTATTGAAAATTTCAAAAGTCAACAAAAAAGGGTGGGACATTTCAGGGAGTATTAATAGCAGAAGTTTGATGTTTTTTAGTCGCAGCCCCTGAAACTAGTTTATCTACATTTGTTACACTTTTTATAGCAAGGTCTCTTTTATCAGAAGACTCTAGTGTCATTTTAGCAGAGACCTTTTGACGTGTTTTGGGGTTGTTTTTAGCAACTTTGTTGCTGTTCGGATTGTTGTTTTTGTTGTTTTCTACAATATTCTACAACATTTTTTGCAGAAGAAAAGGGAATTTCAGTAATTCGTAAACAAAAATATTAGCTCTAAGTTTTTTGAGATCCTCAATCAAATCATACTCTAAACTTGGGCCTGTTGAATTCTGTTTAGTTTCAATTGGTTTAGACTATTTTTTAGGTGCATTAGTTCAGATTTCAGAAGAAGATTTATTTGTTGTCTTGCTCCTGGTATTGTAAGGATGCACTGTTTTGAAATTAGCTTGAAAAATGCTATCCGAAAAATGCCTGAAAATGTTGGGAGAGGATTCGTCCTCTTCCACTATCTCTTGTTCAGCCACGTCTTCAGGAATATCGGGAGGAATAAAGTTATCATGTGCCTATAGAATCATCTGAATAACAAACTGTAAGCTTTCTAGATTTAGGCCTTCAGAATTTGAGTTAGGTCGATTTGTGGGAAAAGGCTTTCTAAAAGGGGGTTTGTAAGGCCCTTTGCTTGAAGAAGCTTCTTCATCCAATCTTCTCAAATCTATAACCTGATTAGAAAACTTCTGAATGACTGTCTGTAATCTTTCTAGATCCAAACCATATGATTGAGTTTTGTTTTGGGGAGGTCTAGGAAGAATTTCGATTTTCTTCTTGGAGGATGAAGTAGTCTCTGCCTCATTACAGATATTGTCTTTTAGGCTGATAATATATTTCTCAATTTGACTCGCCTCTTCTAAGGCTTCTAACAATGTGGATTTCTTGGAACTTTTTACCCAAATGGATATGTTTTGGTGTAAGGCTTTCATGTAGTATGCGACGATAATATTTTCGACGGGCATCGAGTCCATGGGGATTCGATTCTTTAATGTTAGGAACCTTTGATTAAAGTCTTTATATTTTATTTGGGGTTCATCTTTAAACTAGAGAGTTCCATGACCAGGACTTCAGGAGATTTGTCATCTCCGAATTTCTCAAGGAAACAGGACTCGAATCTATCCCATGACATAATGGTGTGGGGTTGTTGGGAAAAGTACCAGGTAGAGGCATTGCCTTCAAAGGTGTAGGGAAAAGTCTACATACTACGTCTTCATGTTCAACACTACAGAGCCTAATGGCTAGAATGAATTTTTTGATATTATCCTCAACAATCTGCTTGGAATCTAGGTCAAATTTAGGGAGCCATTTCTCCAGATGTTTAGGAAAAGGATGTTGGGGCCCAGGTATGGCCACTGCATCTTGATCAAGCCAAGCTCTGGCGGGATTGTTCAAATTGGCCATAGGTGTGGGTGGTGTCAAAGGCTGAGATGAAGAACTACCTTCGTTTGATGATTCTTCTCTAGAAGAAGAAGGAGATGAAGGGGGTGGTGATGGTGGAATACCAGATCCTCCTGTTGCAGGAGTGAGGATGTGATCTAGATTCGTAGGGTTTAGGGTAAGATCATTACCTTCAAGTTGCTCCCTGATATCAGAGAATTCTAATGGTTGGTTCAAAGGCCGACCTGGTTGTCTGATACGGGCCAAGGCACTGTGCGTCCTTATGAGGGATTGACGAACAATTTCTTGTACGTCGGCCCCTGGGGGGTTTTGAGTTACTGGTTCAATGATGATCTGTGGATTGTCATTTGATGTGGTTGCTATTTGAGGGACAATGCTATTGTCAGAATGACTTCTTGTTACTATAGGTGAGCGGGTAGGTGGGGGAGGAGTCTTACGACCTCCACGTGCCATTAATAGTATTCAGGCCCTCCCTCTAGTGCCATTTGTTGATGAGCGAAAATGACCACTCATCAACTGGAAGAGTGAATCCGGTCTGGGGTTTTCTAATTAACCCAAGCCATTTGGATTGACTCACTCTGATGGGTTTAATGGCTCCATTGGCCAATCTAAAGTCCTAAGGGAAACGAAAAATAAATAAAAGAAATGCAATAATTTATTAATTACTAATCACTGAAATATATATGTACATCTAAAAATATATATATACAGTTTATCTATATAATAGTCCTATTATATAATATATGCAATATGTATAAATCACGAGTTTTAATCTAAACTCATAAAAATCGAATGTAAAATGGTTCTTTTAATGACAGTAATAAAGAAAGCAAAAATACTATTTGTTTTTTGGTTTGTTTTCTTATTTGTATGCATTCATAAAATCAAATATTAAACTACTTAATTAAACAAAGAGATATGGATAGTGAAAATTATACTATATATAAAAACTTCTATAATAAGCAAGAAAATGAAATAAAAGAAAAGACTAACCTATTAATCATTTGAAGAGTATGCGTCCAACCGTTTTCATAAATCATGCATCAATCCATCCACGAGATAAATCTATTGTGCATCTTCACATTGTTCGGTACAAACGCTAAACTGTGCATTGACTGGTGTATTTAATTGATAAAACAACATGACACAGAATGATAACTGTGATATAATAGACTACAAGCGATAAAACATGAGATAAATCCTACTGTTAAAGCTTGTAGTTAATCAATTGACATATTTAAGGTAAACCTCATAACATGAATTGAAATATCATTCAATTGTTTTGATAAAACTAAAGCATAAAATCATGAACCATGAAGAAAAACTATCTTGACAACAAAACAATCTGCAAAGACAAAAGCTATCTGCAGTCATCTAGTTACCAAGATAAACAAATTATAGATCACAACAACATTCACAGATGACTAAAGCATAAAGTAAATATTTGTTATGTCTAAATTTGAGTATAAGTTGTTCACAATAAGCCCCAGGCCAAGCTGTCTCTGATTACAAAATGATGGGTTTATAAAGGCCTCAGAAAAGATAATTGTTTCTGTTCCTGAGATCAAATATTAATTTCAAAAATAAATGGGGATGCAACCACCCTGATCCTACTAAATCCTCCAAAACTAATAACAGTTCATTTCTGTTCATACAAAATGCATCAAAGATATGACTATAACGTCTCAAGGATGCCTTATATCAATTTGTAATCATGGATTGCTGAATATCCTAAAAAAAAAGGAAAATAGAAAGATTTTTGATACATTTTCAACCACTACTCCACACAATTTGAATTAACATAACTGGCTACTGAATCTTGCGATTTTGTAGCTAGTTATTATAGTAAATGAAATCCAATTTATTGTAAAATAAAGAAATCAAATTTTAACAATATAATCCTATTTTAAGATGAAAAAACATACCTCCAACTATGAAATCAAATCACATCAGGCAACCTTGGAATTCACAATGGTTGTTGCAGCCTTCACGTTTTTAAATACTACATTGCATGTTTTCTTTATGTGTTTTTCTTTGCCTTGAATAACAAATTCGAGTCTATGGTTTTCACTTGTTAAAACATCGATCTAATCCTTTAAAGCCTTAACTCGTGACTGTAGGATAGGGATATTAGTATAATATCTATCAATCCATGATAGACAGACTGCGCATTTTGATTGCGCAACGGTTGCATGAGAACAAAATTGGTTGTGAAACGAAGCACCTTCCATATTGACAGTGGATTCATTAAGCAATTTGACACCAGGAAACTCTGGATTATTTTTAAGACAGGGAGGTAAATTGTCAAAAAAATTGTAGGGCCGATCAAGGTGTGGCTCGAACGACTAAAAGTCTTCTGCAACGAGGAACATATCGATCTCAAAGTCTAAACTTTCGTGGACTTCGATTATACTGATTGAACTTGAATGAGAGTTTGAATTATTACGAAGCCTCCTAGAAATTAGCCTGCCATCTCTTTTGTTCTCAAAATTTATATCAATATTGCTCTTTGATCTCTTCCCTGTAGGTTTCTTTAAATTCTCAACACAGTCATTAGGATGCATAATCTGCTGAAAGGCCTGTTCAATAACCTTTGGTTCGATCAAGGGTTCGTTGTTAGGGGGTGAGACATAAGTCTGGGGAGGTGAAAGAGACGTCGTAGGGTGGACAAGGGTCTCCTCAACCATGAGTTTATCTACCTCCTCAATATCAGGGTTACCATAACCATTTTGGGTTATGAATGAATCCCAACTGTCATTCTGTAACTCTAATTGATGCATGAGCAGGATTTTAATTAGGCCATGATGGAAAAGGCTAGAGTCTGACCGTTGTTTTTTGTATCTTTTACCCATTTTATAAAGACTCCTCAATAAGTAATACGACATGTTCAAAGGGAAACCCATAAAAATCATAAGCATACGCAAATGTTATAAAAGTACAAGCCTGAAACGTCCCTCATAGGTAAAAAATTGCTTTACCACAGCGAGCAAATTGTGCCACTGAGCTTTTAGGAAGGAAATGGGCATACCTTTATCACACCCTTTTATTTTCCGAGATGTAAACATCAGGCTCCAAGGAACGTCTTCCACTTTTTCATTTTTAAACCACCTTTGACTTCTTGCTAGTAGCCCTATAGCTTGACTTAGGAAATCCTCGGTAACCTCCAGTTGCATGTCACCAACCTTCTCTCTACAACCATTAAAGGAGAAAGCGAATTCTTGGGCAACCTGTAAATTGAAACCCTAAAACTTCCTAATGAAAACGAGCCAGCCACTTCTCTCCAAATCTTCTCTGGCATTGTAATATAAGAGCAGAGTTTGAATGCCATTTGGTTCAACTCTCACAATAGGAGCCATGATGGATGAAAGGGTAATGAATCAGACACAACACATAGAAAGGGTTTGCAAAGACATTAGATGGTGTATGAACATAAACTCATAAAGATTAGATGGGTGTTTATTGAAATGCATGCGAAGAGGGTTTGAAAATCCCAAGGGCAGTCTCGGGAATGATGTTTCCCTGCAAATCATAATGCCACCTTTGCATCTAGTATGAGTCTAGGACCAAAACCTTAAAATGAAAAATGAGTGCGCACATCGTGGGTTCTATCACAAGGTTTGGGTGAGTCAAAAATCCAAGACTTAGCAAAAGAAATGTGAAGCCAAGAACCAAACAAAACCATACCAAAAATCAAATTGTGGGGGTCCTTTGATTCATGTAACCATCAATATCTAAGCATGTTTTATGTTGAAAGGATTGAAACAATGAGAGTAAATCTTCATGGAAAGGAACCAACTTCATTAATAAATTGTATGAACAACTTTCCTTTGACGAAATTTTAGAACAGAAAGGTAACACATTCGGAAATTTTCATGCTTTGTATTCATGCTTCCAATCATGAACGAAGCATGAAAGATAATAATAGGAAAAAGAGACAACTTACAATTGTTGTTTCGAAAATTGTGTCATGAAGAGTAATAAAAACAAATGTCTCCGGTTAGGTAGTTATGTAGATCAATTAATTGATATAAAAAGTTAACAAACATGTTGAGCTGCCAACACGAGTCCAAAGAAAGAAAACTTGGGGGGTTTTCATGTTTAGAGAGTCTAAAAAACACTTAAAGAGAACTCTCTTAGTTCCTTTTTCATAAAGTAGTTTGATGAGACCGAAAAAGAGATAACCTACCACTCAACAGACGTTTTCTTCAAATACTTTAACAAGCGTGAAAAGAACAAGGTCTCTCGACAATCTTTTCATGTTTAGAGAGTCTAAAAAGAGCTTAAAGGTAACTCCAGGGGGTTCCTTTTTCATATAACCTTTACGAGTCCGAAAAAGTGATAAAATTATGCTTAGTTACATTCTCAGGTATTTACGAGAACGAGAAAGAAAAAATACTAAGCTCAGTAACTTATTCTCATGTATTTATGAGCATGAGAAAGAACAAATACTAAGCTCATGATTGTTTTCATTTTTATGCAAGCTTTAAACAAAACAAAACTATGCTTGGGATAGATTTTATTTTTACACAAGATTAAAACTATCCAAAATTGTGCTTGGACCTGGTTTCATTTTTACACAAGCTTGAACCAGAGGAAACTATGCTTGAGGTAGGTGGTTTCATTTTTAAACAAGCTTGAACCATAGAAAACTATGCTTGTGACTTCCCAACGCATAGCACATGGATGGTTGGTACTTAGCCCTCAACTTAAGAAACTAGCAACTCAACTTTAGCATGAAGTCCAGAGGCTGGAAGCAAATGCCCCCAAAGCTTCATCTCATCCAACATCATAGGCAGATGAAATGAAGCTTCAAATACTAGACTTGACTCAAACGGAGAGGGGGAAGAAATCTATTTCATTTTTTAATGAGCTTGGCACAAAGAAGAAAAACGATGCTCGAGAATCCAGCTGCAATCCCTAGACCTTTGTTTCATTTTTTAACGAGCTTGTCACAAAAACAATAATTATGCTTGTAACCGCTGTTTCATTTTAAGTATGTTCCCACAGAGAAGAAAAAACTATCCTCACAACTGGTTTCATTTTTTAACGAGCTTGAAAGAAGAAAACCATGCTCAAAGTTGGTTTCATTTTTTAGTGAGCCTGAAATCAAGAAACCATGCTCGTCTCTCTTCATGCTCACGTCTACCAAGAGGACAAAGCTCTGGAAGGACACCATGTCAAGGGACAAAACTTGGTCATAGCCTCTAAAAGATCTTCACTTGATGGAAGAAACACACTCTGGAAGGAACACAAGTCGAAGGCCACGATAGGGGTAAGGAGATCAGGCTCTAATAGCCCTACTGAACAGATTACCAAGTAAACTACTGGATCCAAGTCATAAGGGAGTGAGATTATAGTGAGAGACTCATCTTCATTGACAATTGAAGGCATGGGAGACAACACCACATAATTGACCCGTGGCAGGGGCGATACCGTCTACATATACGAACCATTTAGGGAGTTCATTGAGTTTATGGTCAAGTCAGGGCCAACAAATGAAAGTTGATCAATAGTCACCATTCTTCCATCATGCGGAAAATATATCACACGAAAAAGAGTGGAAAAAATATCTTTCATAGCATAGACATAATCTTGGCCAAGGATTAAATTGAAATCCAAGGGGTCTTGGACTACCATGACATCAATAAAGATAGTTTTCCCTCCCAAAGTTATAGGAAACTAGGGAATGATCCCTAAAGGGTGACTGGTTCTTTTGTTAAAAGAGAACAAAGTCCCAGTAACTGACACAAGATGAAAATAACCCAAAGATTTCCAAGAAAGAGAGGAAAAAATACTAACGGACGAACATTCATCTATCACCATATGAGGAACGTCCCGACCACAAACTTGTATTGTAATCTTGAAAGGAATGTGAGAGGGAAGACAAGGTCCAGTTAGCATACCCCAATAAAAAAGGATGGTCTCATTACTTGGAGGGAGTTCTATGGGAGGAGGAAATTCCTATAGCACGGTAGATTCTATATCAACGAGAAAAACGTGGGAAACATCATGTTTACTCTCTAGCGGGAGAGTAGGATCGACCAATAACGAGATCAGATCGACCACTTGGGTTTCATTATACAAGGGGAGAATGGGGTTGATGGGTGGAAAGGGAGTTACCTATTGGGTTTCACTCTCTAACAGGAGAGTGGGATTGATTGAGGATGGGATTAGATTGACTACTTGGGTTTCACTCTCTAACGAAAGAGTAGGATTGAACGAGGATGGGATTGAATCAACCACTTTGTCAACTAGTTCAACTAAGGATGTGACCATATTGACTATATTATCAATTAGATTGATCGATGAAGGTACTGGATTGATCATGCCATCAACTACAGGTGGGTCGAGAGTAAGCTTGTGATAAGCAACTAGAAGTTGAGGTTGGGAAACCATCAAGTCTTCCAGTAATTTTGAGGCTTCGTCCATACGAGGGAAAAGGTGAGTTAGATGAATCCCTTTGCATATCATGCACGGGAACTTGACTCTACTTTTATTTTTCCCAACTATATCATGACTAGTTGACAGGAGGTCACCAACATGTTGTTTAGAGGCTGATGACATGGGTTGGCGAGGTTGTGTAGACCATGCTTCTATAACCTTGGATAGACTAGGGCAATATTTAAGAATATGGATACTCTTACAAAGCCTGCAAGGGTACTTGGGCTTACGAGGTGTTTGGGTGATCTTGGTATCATCAACACTCCCAGCACGATTATCAGTAACTGGTGGTTGTCTTCCAACATGTCTGGAAGTGATTGGAAGTTTGGACCCTTACTGATTTTTCTTCTTCTTCTTATTCATCGAGTTACTAGCTTTAGAGCTTTCACTCGACGAAGAAGATGAAACGGAAGAAGAATTTGCAAGTAGAGAAGGTGAAGAATATCTTACTAGTGAAGAAGGAGAAGGATCAACATGAGGTTGATGGTCTTGGGGGGAAGTTATTACAACTGAAGCATTAGCTTCATTCAGGATTACCTAAGTGGAAAACAACCATACTGGTAATCCAATTGTGAGATCTAGAAGGCTCAAAGTATGGTTGCCAATTTTGTTATCGGGTTGATTGTTAAGTGTGGACACAAATCAATCCCCCTAGCTTCACTACGAAACTAGAACAAAACAAGACAGTACACTATTCTTTCCTTAGATTTCAATTATCAAATGATAAATGGATCTAGAACATACCCTTTAAATATCAAAGATCTGACTTTGCCAATGTAATCCAAGCTCCATCACGAGGCTTATGGAGAAATATCTGCAAAGAAACATAAACCAACGAAGACAAGAATAACAGAGTCTTTGATATGAAACTATGTACGTGATAAAGGAATCATACAATATGAACAAATAAGATTTATATAGGAAAGAAAATCATATCTGTATTAAAGAATGCAGAAGAAAGATACAACCAGGTCCCTTGATGTTGTTAGGTTCCTTCCAACAGTTCCTTGCTTCCCACACACTTCTAATCCATGGATTCTGAGATCATAGATCTGATAGATACTCACAATCTATCTTGACAAAGAAAAGCTCAAAGCCACTCTAACCAAGCTAACAATCTCAAGCCAAAACAACTAACTTTCTCCATGAGATCTCCTCTCCTTTTATAAGCTGAAGAGGATAAGGTGAGGAGGTTAGGATGATCCCACTAAATCATGAAAGAGAGTAATATCCAAACCGTTCGGAGGCCACCTCACCATAGAATATTCTCCTTCTATAAGAATCGAGAAGACGTTTGTTTATCCCACGTACAGGAATTTCCACACCCTAGCTATAGAGAAACTTGCGGAAACTCCGCAACCTAGATAAAGAGAAAGGTGTGGAAATCAGGCATTTCCGCACCCTGTGTATAGTGCAACCTGCAAAAATCTTCCTTAATAAGGTTTTTACAAAGGAAAATACAACTTCTTCTCTCAGTAAAAGTTCTTCTCCCTTCTTTCTTTAGGAATTCAGGCCATTGACCCTTCTGAAGGAAACAGATAGGTTTACATCATTAACGTTCATGAGGATGACGAAAATAATGTGTAACAGTAGTACCTGACACCCTAAGTGTAACGTCAAATCAAGTTAGTGTGATATAAAATAAAGGAGTATAAGAGAGCATGAAAAGTGAACATGATATGTGAGCAAGAGAATAATAAGAAATGGGTAAAGGAGGAAAGTGTTTACATAATTCCTCTCAAGAAATCAAGGAATTGCAAGAGTACAACCATGAATTGCAAAATCAAGTTGAAAAACTTGAGTGGACATTGATTCAAAAGAAAAAAAAATTAATCACATGGTTGATACAATATAGTCAAAACATGATCTTACAGATCAAATATACATGAATGATCAATTGATTGATGCACTTCAGATAAAATCAAGAGAAAAACAAAATCAAATTTATGACATGATTGATGCAATATTTGTAGCAAAAAACCTCATACAAAAATTTGATGTAATTTGTGATATGAAGGATCTAATAGAGAAGATTGATGCAATATGTGATACATAGGAGATTATCCAAAAGGTTGATGCATCATGTGATTCAAATGAGTTCATACAAAAGTTTGATGTGGCTTGTTACACATAAAACATAGTATAATTGGTTGATTCTAAATGGGATACATAAGACTTGATGGCTGACACAAAATCCATAGAAGACATAGAATAGTCCATGCAATTGATGGAGAAAATATTTATCAAAGATGAATGATAAGAAAAAAATGATAGAAACAACAACGACACATGTGAAGAATCAAAAGAACAACAAAATAATATTTCCAAGATGTTTGTTAGGCCTCAGGAAGAATCATCATTAAAAAAAAAATTGACACGACTTAGGGGTGAGTGTAAGCTAATGATGGTTTGTCATGATGTGTTAGTGGCAATGCAAACTTGGAAAAACAACAATCTGTTAACTTGGAGGGATTATTCAGGGTAATTTTACAATGAATTTGAATATGGTGTAAGAAGATGAAAAGTAGGAAATTGAATTAGCTTTGTGAATATACAAGTTTTATTCATAGACACTGTGAATAACTATGTCAAATTTGATTTTTTATAACAGTGGTATCTTATTTTCCCAACAAAATATAAGATATATGTTTTTGTTCATGCAGTTGTTGAATACTTTAATAATGGAATTTCATTCCAAAAACTTGTATACTTGTAGAGAACCTATTTTTCTTGTGCCGTGTATTTTTTGGAAAATTTTAATGCTATTTTTTTGGAAAATGAAAGTCAACATATGCTTGAAATTACAACATTTTTTGTTTGTTCAGACTAAGAGGGTCTTAACATGATCATTTTTTTTAGATCACAGGTATCAATCTCCTCTAGTGCCACATATAACTCATTTGAGAAATGGTTAATATAAGAAAAACTTATAGTAGAAATAAGAGAGGCATGTATTCTAGGATTTTGATATATGTGAAGACAAAAATAGATTAAAAGTAGTAAACAAAATTAATTTTTAAAACAAATTATATATTTGAAATCTCCATAGCCGACTCTATCTATGTCTATAATTTCGTCAACAATTGAATTTCTTATCCTACAGAAAAATAACGTCAAAGACAGAGATATAGAGGGGTATTCACAAACATCGAGGTTTTTATCAATTTGCAGACCGAACCACTAGGTTTGTATCTCGAGCCTAAATCTAATCCAACCAAGTCAACATATGCCTTATCAATCCCTCCCAAAAAAATTGAATTCAAAATAACGCATGCACGTTCTTAGGAGTGCACACAGACTCTAGTAGTGCACATGTGCTCTAGGAATGTGCACACATTCTAGGAATGCGCACACGCTCTAGGAACACACATGCACTCTTATAAGTCATTTCCCTCTTTATCTCTCTCTCTCCTCCCTCTCCTACATCTACCCACCCTCTCTACCTCCCTAATTGTCTCCCTCTGTCTCCTCACACTCCTATACATGGTAAAACCTAGACATGGAAAGACTTAGACATCGCAAGGAATGGAAAGACCTATACCTAGACCTTACCTTGACATGCCTCTTACTCTCACACCCACTCCCTATCTATCCCCCCCCCTCTCTCTCTCTCCCTCTACCCCTTTGTTCCTCCCTCACCTCTCTCTTCCACCTTTTCTCTCTCTCCTCATCATTAGTCTTACTCTCACTCTCTCTGCCCCTCTTTCTCTCTCTATTCCCCCTCTTCGTCTCCCTTTTAATCCCCCCCTCCTCTCACTCTCTCTCTACCCCCATTCTATGTATCCCTCTCTACTTCCATTCCTATCACTGTCCTTCTCTCTACTCCCCTTTGTGTCTCCCTCTCACACTCTATCTTTACTCCTCCTCTTTGTCTTACTCTTCCTCCCCCCTCCTCCTTCTATCTCTACCCCTCTCTATCCCTCCTGCCCACTATCTCTCCTCTATCTTTCCTATATTTACCTCTCTCTCTACCCCCCTCTCTATATTCCTCTCTTTCCCTCTCACACTCTCACACACTCTCTCTATTTCCCTTCTATTCCTTGTTCTCTCTCCCTCCCACACACACTTTCTATCCCCCTTCTATGTCTTCCTCTCTCTCTATCTTCCTCCCACACTCTAAAACAATCACTCTCTACCTCTCGTCCTTTTCTTCTTATCTCTCCCTCCCACACTATCTAACACACACTTTCTAACCCCCCTCTATGGCTTCCTCTCCCTCCCTCCCACACTCTAACACACTCACTCTCTACCTCCCCTCTTTATATACCTCTCTCTCCCTCCCACACTCACACAAACACACTTTTAATCCCCCTTCTATGTCTTTCTCTCTTCCCCTCCCACAATCTAACAAAATCACTCTCTACCTCGCCTTTTTGTATTCCTCTCTCTCCCTCTCACACTCTCTCACTCTAGCAAGAGTGGTACATTGCAAGGTAAGGCATGGTAAGGAAAATTCCCTTGACCTAGACCTAGCAAGGCATGTAAAGACCCAGACCTAGAATTAGACTTATAGCATGACCTAGACCTATACCTTTCCTCTCCATGCCTCACACTCTCACATCAACTCCCTCTCTATATCCCCCCTCTTCAAATATCTCCCTCTCTCTTTCCCCCTCCATCTATTTCTCTCCCTCCTTCATCCCCCCCCCCCACTCTCTCTTTCTCTCTCTCCTTCCCTCCTCCTCTCTCTTTTTCTCTCTCACACTCACTATTCCCCTTTGTACCTCCCTCCCCCTATAACCCCCCCTCTCTCTCTCCTTTTGTTTATTCTCNTCTTCCCCCTTATCACACTCACACATTCTCTCTCTCACCACCTTCCCTCTATCTCTCTTCTATTTCTCTCCTACATCTACCACTTATTTCTCTCTCTCCTTGTTGTTAGTCTCACTCTCACTCTCTCTTTGCCCCTCTTTCTCTCTCCCTCCTTGCCTCCTTCTCTTTTCCCCTAGTTATACCTCCCTCTATATTTTTCCATCTAAAGGCGAGGAAGGTCTGACATCGAATAAAGGACATGTGCAAAAAATAAATGTAGCCTTGCTTGTAAGGCGAGTGTTAATTTTTTATTATTTTTTCAATGTAGTACTTATATGAGTACTTAGATGAGCACTTATATGAACATGAACATGACCATGACCTAGACCCCCTTAGCTCCATCTAATCCTATCATATCCTATACTCTACCCTTAGCCCCCTCCACACACAATCCCTAAGTGCAGTATGCCTATACCACTTGTTTAATAATGATATTTTATGGATATGACCATTCACCTACGGTTTAATCATGATTTCACATGGTTTAATGATGATTATGGTAAGTTGATTCTTCTTTTTTATTTTAATATAAGAATAATAATTTTAGTGGATTCGATATTATTTATTTATAAGCAGTGTTCAAATCCCTCTCTATATCCTCCCTCTTCGAATCTCTCCCTCTCTCTATCTCCATCCATATATTTCTCTCCCTCCTCCCTCCCTCTCTTTTCCTCCCCCCTCCAAGTCTCCTCCTCTCTCTCTATCTCTCTACCCCTACCCCTACATCTTCCCCTTTCTCCCTCCTTCCCTCTATCTCTCCTCTCTTTCTCTCCTACATCTACCACCTCTTTTTCTCTCTCCTTTTTGTTAGTCTCACTCTCACTCTCTCTCCCACCTCTCTCACTCCCTATATCCCCCTCCCTCTCTCACTCCCTGTATCCCCCTCCCTCTCTCTCCCCCTTATTTATAAGCAGTGTTCAAATCCCTCTCTATATCCTCCCTCTTCGAATCTCTCCCTCTCTCTATCTCCATCCATATATTTCTCTCCCTCCTCCCTCCCTCTCTTTTCCTCCCCCCNTCGTCCCTCACTCTCTCTCTACCACCCCTCTCTATCTCCCCGTCCCTCACTCTCTCTCACTCTCTTTTTATTCCCCTCTCCCCCTCTCACACTTTCTTTCTTCCTCTGTCTGCACCCCCGCTCCCTACAGTGCAAGGAAATGAATGGCATTGACCTAGACATGTCAAGACCTAGACCTAGACCTAGACATGGAAATACCTAGACCATGATCTATACCATGACCTAGACATATACGATGGCCATGAAGTGGACCATGAAATAGACCTAAAACATGACCTAGACCTATACGATGACCATGAAGTAGATCATGACATAGACCTATACCATGACCTACACCACAACATAGAGCTAGAGCAAGATTTAGACCATGAATTAGACCTTGATGTATACCATGAACTAGATCTTGATGTATACCATGACCTAGACCCCCCTAGCTCCATCTAAGCCTAGGCATAACCTATACTCAACCCTTAACCCCCTCTACACTCGAGCCCCAAGTGAACTATGTATATACCTCTTATTAAAAGCCCCACAACCCTTGCACCTACATCACCCACATTTGGTTTTGTAACCATTTCTCTATGCTTGAAAACAATTTCAATACTAACCCCTTAGGTCCTAGTTGTCCCCATACCCATATACATATTTATTCATAAATATGTTTGTTCTATAATAAATTCCATATCCATTGAATTAAGAGCGCGCACATGCTATTGTGACTTGATATCCTTGTAGTTGTTTCTCATTTATGCCAACAGGAATGTGTGTGTGTTCCTAGGAACATGTATGCATTCTTTTTGGGAATTTTTTGTTGCCAAGCACACTCCACTACCTCATCTATCTCAAGCCAGATAAATAATTCCTGACATCTACACAAAAAAATAGTATGCAAAAACATGTTTTTTTTATTTTGGTCTTGTTGTTTGATTCATATACAATTTTGTGTTATTGCAAGACCATTGTGGGAAAAATTGGAAGACAAATTTGTCTAAGTGGAATTGGAATTGGAATTGTTGTTTGTGTCTTCTTGGAGTTGGAAGAAAAATTTGTCCAATTGGAATTGTTGTTTTTGTCTTCTTGTGTATTCTTAGAATTGAAAGACAAATTTGTCCAATTGGAATTGTTGTTTTTGTCTTCTTGGAATTATAAGAATTTTTTTTCCAATTGGAATTGTTAGTTGTGTAATACGAAGACATAATTACCAAATTGGAATTCTCAGTTGTCTTCTTGTGTAATAACAAGACAAATTCGTCCAATTGAAATTGGAATTATTCGTTGTGTCTTCTTTTGTAATACAAAGACAAATTTGTCCACTTGGAATTGGAATTGTTAGTTGTGCCTTATTGTGTAATACAAAACCAAATTTGTGGTGGGGTTTTTGGAAGCCAATTTTTCTCTTTAAACATGGGGAATTGATGGATTCGAGCAATAAAGTCCTTGAGAAAAGAGAAACTGACCAAAAAGGTAGAAGAAGAAAGATAAAAGGAAACGTTACATATGTCAAAGCATAGGCTTTCAAAAGAGGGAAATCCAATTTCTAGTAGAATAGATGCCAATGTTGTTTTTCCTCCATCACCACAAGAAAAGTGCAAGATTTTAGTAGAGACCAATCCATCCAGTATCTCATCAAGACAAATTTTTTTGGATGACCAAATGATGGAGGATTTGCTTCTAGAGCAGATTATGCAATGGATGAAATTAGAGAGGCAACTAGTGTACAAAATTGTCGTGAAGAAGTTACTGTGGTGCAACCTCTTATTGGACAGTCAAATGTTCCAAAAACTAGTCAATACAATGTACACTCTCCTCCCATATTTGATCCACCAATGATTGAAGGGGAAAGAAATACAACATTTCTAACTCTACATCAGGGAGGTCAAGAGTTTTAGAATAGGGTTTCATCGTCCCTACCTAGATTGAGCACTATACGGCGAAGAACTCCTAAATGCATTCAAGTCATTGAGAGTGGTATAGAATCACTTGAAGATAAGTTACCTAACCATGTTATTTTTTATCATTCTTATAAAATCAATAAAGAATATTTTGAACCAAAATATGATGCTTCTAAATGTCAATTATTTTTGGCTTTGTTAAAATCTAGAAGTTTGACTATTGTTAGGAGAATTTTAAGAATTGAAATAGTGAAAATTTTAGAAACAAGTCATCATATTGTTAGAAACCTTGTAGATTTTTTTCAAATAATTGGTAATAAATCTCATTCTAAAGAATGCAATGCATCTCGATGTGTCTTGTCACAACCAATTGTTAGCAAGATCACAAGAAAACATTGTTTTCTACAACAAACCTCACCTCATGAAATGCATTGTCAAAACCCTTAGAAAATATTCTCATAGACGAGATATCCTCGACACAGGTGGCCCAACATATTTATGGGCCTTCACTGGTAGGATACCTCATTCTAACATAAAGTTAATTGGAGAAGTTAAGGGACTCGTATATGATTTCTGGCATGAGAACAATAGGCCTTCTTCCAACCAAAAATATGTACTAAAATTGAGAAGGGGATCTAGGGACCGTTAACCCCTTATTAAACACTTTCTTGACATTACATAGACACAATTTGATAAGAGATTTAGGACAATACACAATGCACTTAATTTGGGCCAAAGATATTTCCATAAATGTAAGCCTTGGTCTATTCGAATAAATACAATTCATAACACTTGTTGTATATATCACATTGAGTATGGTTATTATTATCACACACACACACACACACACACACACACACACACACACACACACACATATATATATATATATATATATATATATATATATCGTGTTTTGCATAGAACCCTTTTGCAGAAATGATGAATGATATTGTCTTCGTCATCATCTAGAGACTTTATTCACAACATATTGTGTATAAGGCCAGAGGATTGCACATTTTATCAAAAATATTTCTTAGATGGGACATGCCCCAGGTGCGGTGGAATGACATTACTAAGCAAGTGCATCCATGTAAGCGATGATTATGAATTGGGGAGGAAGGTTGTTTCCTTGGAAATATTTAAATATGTTGCATATGATATTGATGAAGAACATGAAAGAAAAAAGATACAATTGGTGACTTCTCAAGTATGAGTATGTGAATTCATGAAGGAATTCATCGAAAAGACATGACATTATGTTCATCATGTCCATTTGGCTCAATGGTAGGATGAGTATTTTAGAATATTCAAAGATACATTTTCCATTCGTACTATGTTATCAATGGTTGATTTTGTAGAGAACTACACCCTTCAAGTGCAAAATGAGATTCAAAGCCAATATTATCACTTGAAGCATGTCAACATAATGGTGCATATTACATACATGATTTGGTTAGATAGTAACAAAGAAAACAAAGTTGTATTGAAGGAGTGTCACTTCTACATAAGAAATGATCAGTTCCATGACTTAGTCTACGTAAAAAATTTCCTTAAGTTGTTTTACAATCACCTTAAGGAGAAGAACATATATATAGATCAACATTAGATTTGATGAGATAGTTGTGCATACCAATTCAAAAATGCTCATGTATTTCAATGGTTGTGTATGTTTCACAAAAAACTCAAGGTACCACACATTTGGAACTATTTTGAGTCTGGGAATGGAAAGGGGGGCATGATGGAGTAGGTGCATGCATAAAAAGAGTGTTATACATGAAAGAAATGAAGTTCACAACTACTTCCCTCATTCGAGATGTGAAATCCATTGTTGAATGGTGTTCTTCAGTAATGGGAGAGGGAATAGGAACCTATGACGACCAATCACATAGGAAAGGACATGTACATAGAGATTTATGGGAGGTGGTCAATGTAGATCGATCACAGTGGTATGAATTAAAAAACATCTAGGGCACTAGTGGATTCCATTCAGTTAGAACATCAGACAAGGAAATAGTTGAAATATGGACGAGAAAACTCTCTTGATTCTATGATCCATGTAGTAGTAATGAATAGGATGATTGTGAATTGACAGACTAGGTTGATATATGGGATCATGTATCACTCTCGATTGTTCAACGTATAACTATGGAATTATCCTAGTTGGATGATGACCAATCAAACATTTCAGTATATTTTGATCATGTCTTAGATCTCATACTGTCAGTTTCGTTGAAACCTTCTTTTATATTTTGAATAACTAGCACCAATGTTTTATGCTTTGGTCATTTAGTGGACTCACATGTTGGCACTCCATTTTTTGCAGGTGTGTATACGCAATGTTTTCTTCGAGAGATAATGAATGGGCCATTGATTAGTGGTTGACATGTTGCTTAGAGGGGAAAAAAAGCCTCATGTGATCAGTAACAGATTCTAAAGGCATTGAATTTACGATTGGGTTGGTGGTTATTATAGGAGAATATATTACACAGGATGAAAGAACATAGAAGAAAGGTGGTTTTTTATTTCAATATTATAAATCAGGTACAGTCGTATACCACTTTACGAACTGGGTTGTTGGTACAAACCTCCAACTACAAATAATGCCAAGTAATAAATCATCAAAGGTACACTACTTCTTGCCTTATTCTGAGCATTAGAAGTTAATGGAGACCATCAATAATAGAAGTGATCCCAATGGTCTACTTGAATGACCATAGGTATTTAAAAGGAATAATTGAACAAATATTTCAGATTTATGAATTATCAAAATTTTGGCTTCATTTTATGGTTGTTATGGTATTATTGTCTTGCTTCATTGAAATTCAATTCCTTGCCTTGCCTTCACTTTCCATGCCATGCCATGCCTTTCCTTTCCTTTCCTTTCCATGCCATTCCATGCCATGCCTTCCCTTTCCATGTCATGCCTTCTTGCCTTCACTTGCCTTTCCTTTCCTTTCTATGCAATGCCTTTCCATGCAATGCCTTTCCATGCCATGCCATTCCATGTATTTCCTTTCCATGCCTTGCCTTGCATTCACTTTCCATTCCATGCCATGCCATGTGTAACATACCCAACAAATCATAGGCTAGCCATGCTACTTAAAAATGCACTTCAAAAAATGATTTTGAATTCTGAAATTTTTTTAATTAATAAAGAAGCATGAAATATTCACATGCAAAGATAAATATTCATGCTATAGTATAAGGAAATAAATATGATTCCATACACGACAATAACCAAAAATCATGCAAATTATAAACATGAATCTCACATATATTAATCAATACACATCAAAAATAAATGTATAAGAAGAGAAACACATGATAGAGATAACTTATCTTTAATGAAATGAATCACCAATTGGCTGCATACCAAGGACATTCTACCCAACCGCAGACACTATTGTTCCAGATCTCAAGAAAAATGTCACCCTTGAGCTACGGCTATGAATCCAAAAGGACATTTATGGAGTGTCACTCATCTTCCCAAACCAAACAACACTCAATCTCTCACAATATTCTCAACACACACAAAAATCCAAAGTACACTAACTCTCTTCTACCCAACATGCACAACCCAAGAGAAGGGGACCCCTTTTCTACCATGTAGTCCCTCAGGATGTCCACCTCCTTCTAGGTCTCCAGTGCATCTAGTTAAGAATCTCCATGCTAGGACTCTTAGGATTCATAGTTGTGGGAAAAAATCAACACATGCCAATGTATCTCAGACATGCATGCATTAATCCATGGTTCTAATACACCAACAGTCATTACTTCCAATAAAACCATGTCTTCTCTCCACAATTCGTTTTTATTTCCCAATCCAAGATCAAAATGAATAAGGAATGAAGAGTGGGTGAAAGAATGAATGGAGAGAGAACATAATTAAAGGTGTGAACAATGAATAATGAACAATGAGTGAGTGAGTGAGTGAACCCCCAAAATAGACCAAAGATGGGTTTATATAATTCTTGGAATTAGAGAACCACATGGCCTTCCCCCAAGAAGCTCATGTAACTGATATTCTCCATTAAAACAAAAATGAGTAAATAAAATATAAAATAAATACTTAATCCCTCAAGCCCCCTTTCTTGTGGAATCATAACCCGTTATAACTCTTTTCCTTGTCCATATAGCAGCCAGTGATGTATCTAATACTAATAATGATTAAAACATTACATTTCCTAGGCACATTGGCCTCTTTAATTGTTTGGGCACTTCGACCTTTCGTAATAAAAAAAATACATTATTTAATATGGGGCTCAAAACTGAGGTATCACATTCCCCTCCCCCTTATTTTGGCACTGTACTCAGTGCATATACAAAACAAAAATCAAAATTTCAAAATTTATCCAAAAATTTGCAGGTACTCTGCCTGCATGGCATCTTCATGCTCCCAAGTAGCATCTTCATGGCTGTAGCAAGTCCACTAGACTTTTACCAGATCTATAACTCGATTCTAGATCATTTTGACTTTTCTATACAATATCTGCATTGGTTGGACCTAAAAGTATCCCTCTATCTCTACCTAAATCAGATTCCAATCAATAACATGGTTAGGATCGTGTATATATATTTTTAGCAAAGTGACATGAAATGCATTATGCACATTCATGGAAGTAGGCAATGCAAGCATGTATGCAACTGACCCTATTCTATCCAATATCTCAAATGGACCATAGAATCTGGCTGCTAGCTTTGTACAACTACCCAACTTCAAAGAGATCTTCTTGGGATTCAATTTTAAAAGAACATTCTCCCCCACTTTAAATTCCTAGTTGTCTTGTTCTTATTTGCATAAATTTTCTTTCTATCTTGAGTTGCTTTTAAATTCTGCTTAATTCTAACCATTTGGTCTTCCATATCCTTGAACAATTCTGGCCCAGGTACCATTCTATCTATTGGGTTGTCCCAACTCACTAGAGTATTGCATTTCCTACCATACAAATATTCAAATGGGATCATTTTCAGTGAAGCTTGATACCCATTATTATAGGAAAACTCAACCAAGTGGAAGTAATCTTCCCACTTAGACGACTTATCCATCACATACATTCTCAACATGTATTCAATTATTTGGTTGACTCTTCCTATCTTCCCATGTGACTGTGGATGGTATGTTGTGCTCAAGTTCATATTTGTACCAAATCCTTTAAACAATCCCCTCCATAAATTTGAAGTAAACTTTGTATCTTTGTCTGAAACAATTGCCTTAGGTATCCCATGCAACCTAGCAATCTCCCTCATGTAAATTTATGCAATATTAGCTTCGGTATGAGTCATTTTTACAAGAGAAAAATGCCAGCCTTTGTCAATTTATGGAAAAAAGAAAGACAAAAGACAATAAATGCATATTTTCCCTTACCAATTCCACAAAAAGTTAGATCAAACCCTAATATTCCAAGTTAAGTCCATCCACATGCATAAGAAAGAGTCTCCAATCCTAGTGCATCACTTCTCCACAACCAATAGCAAATATAAACCATAACACTTGCAAAAGAGATGAAAAATGCCAAGAGAGCCAAAAAATTCAGACAAAGTCCTTCTCCACAAGGGAGAGTTTTGATTTTGAATGAGATCTTATGATCTACGTTTACACAAAAATTAGCCAACATGGCTTGTCCACAAAATAAGGAGTAAAACACAATATTAGGGGTCAACAACCTTAATATTTCCCCCTTAACACAAAAATATTAAACAATTCACTTAAATTTTCATCTTTTGCACAAAATAAACCCTAATCTAGGATGGTGTCACCCCTTTAGGGGATGTTTTGCCACTTTGAGGAGGTCGGTGGTGCTGGAGAAGCATGGAAGGGCCTCTCAAGGCCATGTGTCAAGCATATATATGATCTCTTCTTGTTGAAAACCCTCTTCTCCTCAAAACATCCAAGTGCAAGTGAGTGGCACCTCACCACCAAGCCCAAAACCCCAATACCATGATGTCATTCTCAAAAGTGGGACGTTTTTCCCCTCCTGGGAAAATTGTTTAGCAAATAATGGGTGGGGTAGGTCATCCAAGTCATCATCAAGGCTGTCCAAGTCATCTCTTTCTCATTTGGCATGCGGGCCCCTAGAATCCAACTTATGGGCTTGTAGCCTCATGGAAGCCAAAGCTAGGCTTGTTCTCCCAAGACTGTCCACCATCTAGGTCCTGCAAAAATAAATGGACACACCCTCCAAGGATATCAAGTCATAACATCATGATAAGTGGATCCAATCAATAAACAAGCCATCTAAGCATTTGCATCAAAGATTATGATATCAAATGATTAATAGCTCAAAGACACTATGCGACTTGTCAATCTTAAGTATGGGAGGGTTGACAAGATGTCCTATTGCGTAGATCTTTACCTAGGTCAAGGAGAGCCTCTAGGAGGTCCCTCTCTAATCCATGTAAAGTGTATGAGGTGGATGGGGTCAAGACTCAATGGGAATAGGGATCATGACATACTAGGGGTTGTAGTGTGTCATTCATGGGTGCCTTTGTAGAGGGTTTGTGGCACCTTCGTCCACAATGCATTTTTTCCAAGCCCTTTATTTTCCTCTTATATTTCTTTCTTTATAGTTTCTTTAGCACAAGGAGAGGTTGAAGGTCACCACCCTATCGTGGTGACCATATGATGGAAATATCACCCACAAATGCTTAATGCAAATGAGAAGGTTGGCTTGTGATGGGACTCCTTTTTTCTCAACCATGCAACTAAGAGTCACTACCCTGGTTCAGTGACCAGATAATGAAAATGTCATACCACTAGATATCCATGGATGTGATAGGTCGACTTGTAATGATACCTCCTATCCTTCAATCTATATTTCAAGCATTTCTTTGTTATATTATGGGTCCCCTTTTATTCAAAGATAAGTGTTTTATTGATTTCTTGGGTGATCCCTAGGCAAATCATATGGAAGGTTCATATATGGATTTTATATTTTACCCAACACCAACCCCTCTAGACCTTTATCTCCTTCTTCCCATAGAATGAGGGACAACCCCTTCTTGGGTCCATACACTCTAAAATCCCAAGAGACAAGGAAATATATGGAAATAATGATGGAAAATGGTAAGTATGGTCGGGTACAGTACATTGTCTCATTAAGGGATTTCCCAGCAGCAAACCTATTCCCAAATAAGACCACTTACTAGGGCACAAAGTCAACCACCAAGGTGAATTAGGGAAAAAGGCATAATGTCCAAGTACATATCATGAAATTTAGAGCAATCTAAGATACAACATAATCAAATGGATTAGGTATTGAAATGATTCTCACCATAATATTGACTTGTACCTCATGGAGCAAGGCCCACTGCCTTCCAGAAGCCAACTGGTGTGGTGGATGCTATCTATAAACCTGTGATCATATGTGTTGGTGAGTGAATTTTCCATCTGTACAAAGGGGTATCGTTGGTCATGTAATCTCTCGACACTCCATATATGTAACCTGAGGGCCTCGAGACATCATCTCCTCAGTTATCCACAAAATGGGGATAAAAAGGAGAACTAGTAAGTAATTATTTAAAAAAATTAAAGTTCTCTTCACACTCAGTTTTCCATTCAAATTTAATTCCCTTATTTTGAAAAGAAGTTATGGGATGCATAATCTTAGAGAACCATGCTATAAACCTTTTGTAGTAAGAAAATCATCCCATAAAATATCTAAATTTTGAAACATTCCTGGGTGTTGGCCATCCTGTGATGGCTTCAATCTTCTCTGGATCCACTTCTATACCTTGTTCTGAAATAATGTGCCCCAAATAATGGATCTGTTCTTGATAGAAATAACACTTACTAAGATTGGCATACAATTGATGTTCCCTCAGCACATTTAATACCAATCTTAGATGATTCTCATGGTCTTCCTCTGACTTAGAATAGAAAAGTATGTCGTCCAGGAATACTATGAAAAACTTATCCAAATAATTTCTGAATATACCATTCATTAAGCACATAAAGACAGCTAGTGCATTGGACAGTCCAAATGGCACCACTACAAATTCATAATTCCCACACCTAGCTCTAAAGGTTGTTTTATTGATGTCTTCTTCATTGATTATTACCTGATGGTATACTGATCTCAAGTCTATCTTTGAAAATATCTTTTCCCCTCTTAGCTGATCAAAGAGGTCATCAATTCTGGGTAGAGCGTACTTGTTCTTCACAGTGGATTTATTCAGCAGCCGAAAGTCAATACACAACCTCAATGTCCTGTCCTTATTTTTGACAAAGAGTATTGGTGCTCCCCAAGGTGAAACACTTGGACGTATGTACCCTTTATTCAACAATTCTTCCAACTATATTCATAATTCTTTTAATTATGGTGTACTCATCATGTAAGGTTTTTTTTATACTAGAGCATCTCTTGGCACTAAATCAATAGAGAAATCTATCTCCCTCTTTGGTGGGAACCCTAGTATTTCTTGGAATACATCTTCAAACTCTTGTAGTACCGAAAAATATTCAAGGCTTGGCCCTTTTGTCCTTTCTGGATCCTACACATGGGCTTCATACAATTGACATACTTTCCTGAAACATCTCTTCAGCAGTAAGGCTGAAATCTCCCTTATGGAAATGGTCCTTGGAAATCCTTTCACAATGTTTTATTTCCCTTCTTCATTAAAACATGTAAATGTCTTTTTATGACAATCTAGGACAACATGATGCTTGTCCAACCAATCCATTCCAATTAGAATATCATAAGACCCCAATGGTATAATATTTAGATCAACATTAGTATTCACACCATTAAGACTTATGGAACAACCTATGACCATATCATGGATTCTCCTTTTGGTTCCAGTGGCTAGTTGAACCAAAATTGAATTTTCAAGCTTGCTTTTCTCCAAATGTAATCTATCCGCTATTTTAGGATCAATGTAACAATGAATTTCTCCTAAATCAATTAAAATAACAATAGGTTGATTAATGATCTTACCTTCCACCTCGATCAAATTGGATTCATACTCTTCTGGTCGATCATCTAAGGCTGCATGTATTCTTCCCATGTCTTCTATTGTTTTATCCTCTTGGATGTTGTGCATGGTCTTCACTTTATCTTTTCTGTGAGGGAAATCCTTGTATCCCCAACATTGGATTGGTGGTCTTCCCCTTTTTCCCAAGGAGTCTTCTCTCTTGGATTCATCCTTGCATATTGGTCTCGCTGATTTTTATTTGGGCTATTTCTGTTGAAAGGAGGTTTGAATCCTTTCTTTCTCTGATCAGACTTCTCTTTCTTCTTATCTTCCCAATATTTCTACAAAGACTCGCTGCCATTTCATTTCTCATACAAGTACTTAGCCTTCCTAATGGTCTCAGTCAAAGTCTTGGGATCATCATATTGAATATTATCTTTATAAAATTAAGGCATTCCACTCAAAAACCTTTGTATTTTCACCTTCTCATCTTTTATAAACCCCACATACTTTAGCAACCCCAAGAACTTATTTTCATAATATGCCATGTCCATGCTTCCAATCATGAGTTCAAAGAACTCCTACATTTTATTTTCATAGAAGTGCTCTAAAAGGTACTCCTTTTGAAAATATTTCTTGAATTTCTTCCAAGTGATATTGCTCTCATTTATGCGCTCAACTTGCTTGAGTTGATCCCACCAGATAGCAGCTTTTCCATGTAGATGGTAAGTAGAAATTATGGCTTCTAGGTTTGATAAGTAGTTAAGCAATTGAAAATACCTCCTGAGTCCAAGAAATCACGCTTCAACATCATCTTCCCTTTCTCTTTCATCATCAAAGGATGGTGGCTTAATCTTCCTCATCTCTCATTAGAAACTATCCAATTCATGTCTTCTTCTTCGGTGCCTAAAAAGAGACACTTTTGGGCTACTTATGGAATACTTTGATGCATAAAATTTCATTTTTGAGTGAGGTGAGTGATGTCTATGATTTCTGATAGAAATTCTTGAATAACTAGCTCTGTTGTAGTTATCTCTTCTATCACGATATCTTCCCTCTTCCTCATGTTTTGAGTTTGATCCATTCTTTGTATGCCTCTCCAAATGATTTAAGATTTGCACCGCTTGAGAATTTATCTTATTTTGTTCTCTTATCAATATCTCATTGTCTTATTTGTATCTCTATACTTCTATTCTCAGGCTTCTCACAGTCTCTATCAATGTTTCTTGCTCCCCTCTACTCGTGTGCCCATTTGATTGTCTCTGCATTACCAACACTGATATTTTTCCCTTTGGCCTCTTTATCATGGTTGTAATCTCCCTATCCTTCTTCCATTTCTTGAATATGAATTATTATACTGAACTGATATGTTTATACCCCCTAATTCTGCAAAATGTGCAAGCAACCATTTTGTTAGAATTATGCATATTATAATTTTTTTCCAAACAATGCTACATGTCCTTTTTCTTCTCAATTCATGAAGAAATATATTATCATTCTCCAAATTATAAAAATTCAATGTTATTCTCCTCTAAATCATATTTCCAGTGACTGTACTCTTTACCCAATCTAATATCAGAGCTAAATGTTATGGCTTCCCAAAAAAGAAAGTCACTTTCACCCTTTTTTTTGTTTTGCAACAAGATCTTATCAAATTATTCCACAACCCCTTTAAATTGGTACAAAATTCGAATTTTGCATAGGCACTTCCTTCAATCCACTTTCCTTATGACCATGGCTCTAAACCATGGGATTATCCACTTTAGCGATGTTCCTTTAGCAATTTTCTCTTATTCTTCTACATAGGAGCTTGTTCGCAAATGTCTAAGGCCAACTTGGTTACCTCTAGGCCCTTTGTGCCTCAACCTCTTTACCTTATCATGAAATCGACGTTGGAACCAAGTCCTCCAGACTTTGACCTTCGTAAATTCTCCCATTTCAATATTCCAACTCTCTCGGAGTAAACTTCGTTGAACACTTATATTGAATCCACTGGTAGATCGAACAGTTGAGGTTTAATCTCCCATTAAATGGATGATCCTAGCTCATATGGAGGCTTCAACGAGATCGAAGGTCTCTACTTAATCTGACATTGAGATGGACAACATTAATCAATTCGTAACTTCAGCACTTCGAAAATCTGGAACATTACAACTCCCAAGTCGCTCAACTCCCCCGGAGAGATACCCGCCAAAGCTCTTACCCTATCCTTCCATTGTTAAATTAGACAGTCATGAGAACTCCCAAATAGTCTTAGATCAATGGACCCAGTTAATTAACTACTCTGGGACTTCGAGACATTACAACTCTTGAGTTGTTCAACTCCCCTAGAGTGATACCTGTTGAAGTGGTCATAAAGTGACGATGATCTCTTACCATCGGTTAACACATCCTCTTATGCTATCCTTCCACTAGCTTAATTCAACAATGAGGACTCAATCAAGTGTTGGGATGGACGGTCCTTATTCATTTAGGGACTTCAACACTCCGGGACTCTGGGACATTACAACTCTCGATTTGTTCAACTCCCCTGGAGTGATACACATCAAAGTGCTTATGTCATCCTTCCACTGCTTGATATAACAGTTGAGCAAAGTACCGAAGGAATCTTAGATCGACAGTCTGTGTGAATTCGCAACTTCGGCCTTCGATACTTTCGTTGGTAGAGATGTTGGACATTCCCAGAGGCCATAATCCTGGATATGACATGGCATGTCGATGTCACCTATGGTTACGTGTATCCTTGGTATGTACACCATGTGTCACTAAAAAATAAATAGGTTGGGGTCCACAAGGTACTAAATTCAAGTGACACATGTCCCCACACAACACCCTTGTGATGTATCATAAGAAATGTCATCAACCCAATGCACAACCCACATTCTTTGCTCTAGATGTGACGACTTGCATTACTCTCGAATTCTTCCCTCAATCTAACGATCGACAAGATTTCGGGACTTCGGGCCACCGAGAATCTGGTTTAAAAATCTCAAGTTGTTCAAATTTCCATAGAGTTACACCTTTCGAGGCATTCATAAAGTGGTGATGACCACTTATCGTCGGTTAGCATTACTCCCAAAGTCCTTCCCTCGATCAAAAAGTCGATAAGAATTTGGGACTCTAGGTTATAACAGTTCTATAATGGTTCGATTCTCCTGGAGTTAAACTTCCCGATGTGGTCAATGTCGAATGACCCTGACCAATGACTGAGATTTCACCTGAGCCTCCTATCAAATCAAACGGCCAGCAAGATTTCACAACTTCGGACTTTTTCATGCTTCTTCTATGTCTTCCATAATCACTGAAGTGATGAAGTTATGAAGTCTCCATATCCTACTTGGCTTCAATCGATGGTTGATCATGGACCAGCTCAATATGACGGTTGGGACTTAATCCCACCCAGCCCCTGGTTTCACCTCTATCTGATGGTCCTTGTTTACTTGGCTCCCGATATAATGATCCAGAGCTCCTTTATTTAACAGCTGTGATTGCTCCTGAAATTTAAAAGGGAATGGTCATGATTCCACGATCCTTTACAAAGGATCTTTGTTATGCACAACACTCTATATTCTACGCGATCTCTGCAACGATATCACTCCTGAGATTTAAGATCTTGATGGCATATTCTTTCTTAATCATAATACCCTTTCCAACATTTCTATCCCATACCAGTCCTTTGTTTCAACTAGAAGCTATGATACCAATCTGTAACATACCCAACCACTCACAGGCTAGCCATGCTACTTAAAAACACACTTGAAAAACTGATTTCGAATTATGATAAATTTGTAATTAATAAAGAGGCATGAAATATTCGCATGCAAAGATCAATATGCATGCTACATTACAAAGAAATGAATATGATTCCATACACAACAATAACTAGCAAGAATGCACATTATAAACATGAACCTCACATATATTAATTATTGGATCATGTTGTCATTGATGCCAATGGTTTGATTGATTGATGTCAAGTGATTGATTGATGACAAAGGATTGATTGATTGATGATTGATGTCAAATGTAATATGTATTGTCTGTGATGAGAATGGATAGATGTCAAGTATATGATCCATATGATGTCATGCATAGATGAAGATGGATCAATGAGTTGTCATTGATACACGATACAAAGATGAATATGGATCGATGTGATTTCCTTGATATATGATGCATAGTTACATTGATCATTATAGTCTTATCTTAGTTGATAAAGTGCACAAATGGATGAACTCCAAAGTGGTCCCCTTATGGTGAAATCCCTCACGGGAAGACACTTTACGGATTGAGTTATCCTAGAAGTATGGTTAGAGAAACCATGCGTACATGTGGAATAATGAGATGAAGATGAGTGAATTTGTTAGTGAAACTATCCTAGATGGATAGTTCTTGTCATGCCATTTCTGGTGGTATGTGTAATGTCACATAAATCCTCATGGTTTGAGAGTTATGGACTTACGAAGTTGGAGGACCCTCATATGTTGGCTTGAATCCCCAAAAGGTCAAAGAAGTCAAAGAACTTACAAAGAAGAAATTATTATTTAAATGATAAATTAAAGAGACAAAGTCAAGGAGGTCTATTTAAATAACAAAGTGAAGTGAAAAAATAAAGAAAGATTATTTAAATATTAAAGTAAGGTGACAAAGTGAAGCAGGAATATTTAAATAATAAAGTAATGAAGAACTTTCTAATTATGGAAAGTGGTTAACCCTAGAAATGAGAAAAATAGGTTAAGTGACCTAGAAATGGGTTAAGTGACCTAGAAGTGGGTTATGTGACCTAGAATATGAAGAGTATCAATAAGAGGCAAGGGTCTCTTTTGAAAGGCATCCTTGGTGTATCTTTTGTGTGTATCTCTTAAGCATGATTGAAGATCTATTCTGAGAGAGAGAGTATGGAGGATCCAATGGATGCATCAAAGTTTTGACAAGTCTAAGATCATGACGAAAAAAGTATCAGAAGTTTAGAAGCCCTAGTTTCTGAGGTGTACGCGGGCTACAATGAGCCAGGACGCGTACATACGCAGGCTGTATGAAGACATGGCACATACAGTGGATGAAGTGATGAAGATTGGTGTGTGAGCTGATGTCAGGCTCTTGAAGACTAAATAAGGTTCCTGATCTACATTCTATGGGCTCAGATCTTCCATATAAATTTTGGTATGGTTATATTATTGTCTTGATGGATACTCTTGTTTATTGTGTGGTGAATGCTTAAGGCATTCTTGGTATGGCTGTTGTGATGTGGTTTGTGTTGGTTGATGGAGTAAGCAACACTTCTATGATTCAATACTAATATGATGACTATAGTATGTTGATTTTTTACACATGTTTGAGTAGCATTCATATTATATGGTTGAGAAGCATGAGTAGGCTATTGGAGAGCTTGGATGTGTTGTGACTAGTTGTGGGTTAGATTGGACAGTAAGAGAAAGAAGAGAATATGATTGCAGGTTGCAAAGGATCTGAGTATGTGATGAAATGAAAAACCCTAATT
>ML803451.1:66172-138478 GCA_009831015.1 Picea engelmannii | reverse complement strand
TGACTGTGGATGGTATGTTGTGCTCAAGTTCATATTTGTACCAAATCCTTTAAACAATCCCCTCCATAAATTTGAAGTAAACTTTGTATCTTTGTCTGAAACAATTGCCTTAGGTATCCCATGCAACCTAGCAATCTCCCTCATGTAAATTTATGCAATATTAGCTTCGGTATGAGTCATTTTTACAAGAGAAAAATGCCAGCCTTTGTCAATTTATGGAAAAAAGAAAGACAAAAGACAATAAATGCATATTTTCCCTTACCAATTCCACAAAAAGTTAGATCAAACCCTAATATTCCAAGTTAAGTCCATCCACATGCATAAGAAAGAGTCTCCAATCCTAGTGCATCACTTCTCCACAACCAATAGCAAATATAAACCATAACACTTGCAAAAGAGATGAAAAATGCCAAGAGAGCCAAAAAATTCAGACAAAGTCCTTCTCCACAAGGGAGAGTTTTGATTTTGAATGAGATCTTATGATCTACGTTTACACAAAAATTAGCCAACATGGCTTGTCCACAAAATAAGGAGTAAAACACAATATTAGGGGTCAACAACCTTAATATTTCCCCCTTAACACAAAAATATTAAACAATTCACTTAAATTTTCATCTTTTGCACAAAATAAACCCTAATCTAGGATGGTGTCACCCCTTTAGGGGATGTTTTGCCACTTTGAGGAGGTCGGTGGTGCTGGAGAAGCATGGAAGGGCCTCTCAAGGCCATGTGTCAAGCATATATATGATCTCTTCTTGTTGAAAACCCTCTTCTCCTCAAAACATCCAAGTGCAAGTGAGTGGCACCTCACCACCAAGCCCAAAACCCCAATACCATGATGTCATTCTCAAAAGTGGGACGTTTTTCCCCTCCTGGGAAAATTGTTTAGCAAATAATGGGTGGGGTAGGTCATCCAAGTCATCATCAAGGCTGTCCAAGTCATCTCTTTCTCATTTGGCATGCGGGCCCCTAGAATCCAACTTATGGGCTTGTAGCCTCATGGAAGCCAAAGCTAGGCTTGTTCTCCCAAGACTGTCCACCATCTAGGTCCTGCAAAAATAAATGGACACACCCTCCAAGGATATCAAGTCATAACATCATGATAAGTGGATCCAATCAATAAACAAGCCATCTAAGCATTTGCATCAAAGATTATGATATCAAATGATTAATAGCTCAAAGACACTATGCGACTTGTCAATCTTAAGTATGGGAGGGTTGACAAGATGTCCTATTGCGTAGATCTTTACCTAGGTCAAGGAGAGCCTCTAGGAGGTCCCTCTCTAATCCATGTAAAGTGTATGAGGTGGATGGGGTCAAGACTCAATGGGAATAGGGATCATGACATACTAGGGGTTGTAGTGTGTCATTCATGGGTGCCTTTGTAGAGGGTTTGTGGCACCTTCGTCCACAATGCATTTTTTCCAAGCCCTTTATTTTCCTCTTATATTTCTTTCTTTATAGTTTCTTTAGCACAAGGAGAGGTTGAAGGTCACCACCCTATCGTGGTGACCATATGATGGAAATATCACCCACAAATGCTTAATGCAAATGAGAAGGTTGGCTTGTGATGGGACTCCTTTTTTCTCAACCATGCAACTAAGAGTCACTACCCTGGTTCAGTGACCAGATAATGAAAATGTCATACCACTAGATATCCATGGATGTGATAGGTCGACTTGTAATGATACCTCCTATCCTTCAATCTATATTTCAAGCATTTCTTTGTTATATTATGGGTCCCCTTTTATTCAAAGATAAGTGTTTTATTGATTTCTTGGGTGATCCCTAGGCAAATCATATGGAAGGTTCATATATGGATTTTATATTTTACCCAACACCAACCCCTCTAGACCTTTATCTCCTTCTTCCCATAGAATGAGGGACAACCCCTTCTTGGGTCCATACACTCTAAAATCCCAAGAGACAAGGAAATATATGGAAATAATGATGGAAAATGGTAAGTATGGTCGGGTACAGTACATTGTCTCATTAAGGGATTTCCCAGCAGCAAACCTATTCCCAAATAAGACCACTTACTAGGGCACAAAGTCAACCACCAAGGTGAATTAGGGAAAAAGGCATAATGTCCAAGTACATATCATGAAATTTAGAGCAATCTAAGATACAACATAATCAAATGGATTAGGTATTGAAATGATTCTCACCATAATATTGACTTGTACCTCATGGAGCAAGGCCCACTGCCTTCCAGAAGCCAACTGGTGTGGTGGATGCTATCTATAAACCTGTGATCATATGTGTTGGTGAGTGAATTTTCCATCTGTACAAAGGGGTATCGTTGGTCATGTAATCTCTCGACACTCCATATATGTAACCTGAGGGCCTCGAGACATCATCTCCTCAGTTATCCACAAAATGGGGATAAAAAGGAGAACTAGTAAGTAATTATTTAAAAAAATTAAAGTTCTCTTCACACTCAGTTTTCCATTCAAATTTAATTCCCTTATTTTGAAAAGAAGTTATGGGATGCATAATCTTAGAGAACCATGCTATAAACCTTTTGTAGTAAGAAAATCATCCCATAAAATATCTAAATTTTGAAACATTCCTGGGTGTTGGCCATCCTGTGATGGCTTCAATCTTCTCTGGATCCACTTCTATACCTTGTTCTGAAATAATGTGCCCCAAATAATGGATCTGTTCTTGATAGAAATAACACTTACTAAGATTGGCATACAATTGATGTTCCCTCAGCACATTTAATACCAATCTTAGATGATTCTCATGGTCTTCCTCTGACTTAGAATAGAAAAGTATGTCGTCCAGGAATACTATGAAAAACTTATCCAAATAATTTCTGAATATACCATTCATTAAGCACATAAAGACAGCTAGTGCATTGGACAGTCCAAATGGCACCACTACAAATTCATAATTCCCACACCTAGCTCTAAAGGTTGTTTTATTGATGTCTTCTTCATTGATTATTACCTGATGGTATACTGATCTCAAGTCTATCTTTGAAAATATCTTTTCCCCTCTTAGCTGATCAAAGAGGTCATCAATTCTGGGTAGAGCGTACTTGTTCTTCACAGTGGATTTATTCAGCAGCCGAAAGTCAATACACAACCTCAATGTCCTGTCCTTATTTTTGACAAAGAGTATTGGTGCTCCCCAAGGTGAAACACTTGGACGTATGTACCCTTTATTCAACAATTCTTCCAACTATATTCATAATTCTTTTAATTATGGTGTACTCATCATGTAAGGTTTTTTTTATACTAGAGCATCTCTTGGCACTAAATCAATAGAGAAATCTATCTCCCTCTTTGGTGGGAACCCTAGTATTTCTTGGAATACATCTTCAAACTCTTGTAGTACCGAAAAATATTCAAGGCTTGGCCCTTTTGTCCTTTCTGGATCCTACACATGGGCTTCATACAATTGACATACTTTCCTGAAACATCTCTTCAGCAGTAAGGCTGAAATCTCCCTTATGGAAATGGTCCTTGGAAATCCTTTCACAATGTTTTATTTCCCTTCTTCATTAAAACATGTAAATGTCTTTTTATGACAATCTAGGACAACATGATGCTTGTCCAACCAATCCATTCCAATTAGAATATCATAAGACCCCAATGGTATAATATTTAGATCAACATTAGTATTCACACCATTAAGACTTATGGAACAACCTATGACCATATCATGGATTCTCCTTTTGGTTCCAGTGGCTAGTTGAACCAAAATTGAATTTTCAAGCTTGCTTTTCTCCAAATGTAATCTATCCGCTATTTTAGGATCAATGTAACAATGAATTTCTCCTAAATCAATTAAAATAACAATAGGTTGATTAATGATCTTACCTTCCACCTCGATCAAATTGGATTCATACTCTTCTGGTCGATCATCTAAGGCTGCATGTATTCTTCCCATGTCTTCTATTGTTTTATCCTCTTGGATGTTGTGCATGGTCTTCACTTTATCTTTTCTGTGAGGGAAATCCTTGTATCCCCAACATTGGATTGGTGGTCTTCCCCTTTTTCCCAAGGAGTCTTCTCTCTTGGATTCATCCTTGCATATTGGTCTCGCTGATTTTTATTTGGGCTATTTCTGTTGAAAGGAGGTTTGAATCCTTTCTTTCTCTGATCAGACTTCTCTTTCTTCTTATCTTCCCAATATTTCTACAAAGACTCGCTGCCATTTCATTTCTCATACAAGTACTTAGCCTTCCTAATGGTCTCAGTCAAAGTCTTGGGATCATCATATTGAATATTATCTTTATAAAATTAAGGCATTCCACTCAAAAACCTTTGTATTTTCACCTTCTCATCTTTTATAAACCCCACATACTTTAGCAACCCCAAGAACTTATTTTCATAATATGCCATGTCCATGCTTCCAATCATGAGTTCAAAGAACTCCTACATTTTATTTTCATAGAAGTGCTCTAAAAGGTACTCCTTTTGAAAATATTTCTTGAATTTCTTCCAAGTGATATTGCTCTCATTTATGCGCTCAACTTGCTTGAGTTGATCCCACCAGATAGCAGCTTTTCCATGTAGATGGTAAGTAGAAATTATGGCTTCTAGGTTTGATAAGTAGTTAAGCAATTGAAAATACCTCCTGAGTCCAAGAAATCACGCTTCAACATCATCTTCCCTTTCTCTTTCATCATCAAAGGATGGTGGCTTAATCTTCCTCATCTCTCATTAGAAACTATCCAATTCATGTCTTCTTCTTCGGTGCCTAAAAAGAGACACTTTTGGGCTACTTATGGAATACTTTGATGCATAAAATTTCATTTTTGAGTGAGGTGAGTGATGTCTATGATTTCTGATAGAAATTCTTGAATAACTAGCTCTGTTGTAGTTATCTCTTCTATCACGATATCTTCCCTCTTCCTCATGTTTTGAGTTTGATCCATTCTTTGTATGCCTCTCCAAATGATTTAAGATTTGCACCGCTTGAGAATTTATCTTATTTTGTTCTCTTATCAATATCTCATTGTCTTATTTGTATCTCTATACTTCTATTCTCAGGCTTCTCACAGTCTCTATCAATGTTTCTTGCTCCCCTCTACTCGTGTGCCCATTTGATTGTCTCTGCATTACCAACACTGATATTTTTCCCTTTGGCCTCTTTATCATGGTTGTAATCTCCCTATCCTTCTTCCATTTCTTGAATATGAATTATTATACTGAACTGATATGTTTATACCCCCTAATTCTGCAAAATGTGCAAGCAACCATTTTGTTAGAATTATGCATATTATAATTTTTTTCCAAACAATGCTACATGTCCTTTTTCTTCTCAATTCATGAAGAAATATATTATCATTCTCCAAATTATAAAAATTCAATGTTATTCTCCTCTAAATCATATTTCCAGTGACTGTACTCTTTACCCAATCTAATATCAGAGCTAAATGTTATGGCTTCCCAAAAAAGAAAGTCACTTTCACCCTTTTTTTTGTTTTGCAACAAGATCTTATCAAATTATTCCACAACCCCTTTAAATTGGTACAAAATTCGAATTTTGCATAGGCACTTCCTTCAATCCACTTTCCTTATGACCATGGCTCTAAACCATGGGATTATCCACTTTAGCGATGTTCCTTTAGCAATTTTCTCTTATTCTTCTACATAGGAGCTTGTTCGCAAATGTCTAAGGCCAACTTGGTTACCTCTAGGCCCTTTGTGCCTCAACCTCTTTACCTTATCATGAAATCGACGTTGGAACCAAGTCCTCCAGACTTTGACCTTCGTAAATTCTCCCATTTCAATATTCCAACTCTCTCGGAGTAAACTTCGTTGAACACTTATATTGAATCCACTGGTAGATCGAACAGTTGAGGTTTAATCTCCCATTAAATGGATGATCCTAGCTCATATGGAGGCTTCAACGAGATCGAAGGTCTCTACTTAATCTGACATTGAGATGGACAACATTAATCAATTCGTAACTTCAGCACTTCGAAAATCTGGAACATTACAACTCCCAAGTCGCTCAACTCCCCCGGAGAGATACCCGCCAAAGCTCTTACCCTATCCTTCCATTGTTAAATTAGACAGTCATGAGAACTCCCAAATAGTCTTAGATCAATGGACCCAGTTAATTAACTACTCTGGGACTTCGAGACATTACAACTCTTGAGTTGTTCAACTCCCCTAGAGTGATACCTGTTGAAGTGGTCATAAAGTGACGATGATCTCTTACCATCGGTTAACACATCCTCTTATGCTATCCTTCCACTAGCTTAATTCAACAATGAGGACTCAATCAAGTGTTGGGATGGACGGTCCTTATTCATTTAGGGACTTCAACACTCCGGGACTCTGGGACATTACAACTCTCGATTTGTTCAACTCCCCTGGAGTGATACACATCAAAGTGCTTATGTCATCCTTCCACTGCTTGATATAACAGTTGAGCAAAGTACCGAAGGAATCTTAGATCGACAGTCTGTGTGAATTCGCAACTTCGGCCTTCGATACTTTCGTTGGTAGAGATGTTGGACATTCCCAGAGGCCATAATCCTGGATATGACATGGCATGTCGATGTCACCTATGGTTACGTGTATCCTTGGTATGTACACCATGTGTCACTAAAAAATAAATAGGTTGGGGTCCACAAGGTACTAAATTCAAGTGACACATGTCCCCACACAACACCCTTGTGATGTATCATAAGAAATGTCATCAACCCAATGCACAACCCACATTCTTTGCTCTAGATGTGACGACTTGCATTACTCTCGAATTCTTCCCTCAATCTAACGATCGACAAGATTTCGGGACTTCGGGCCACCGAGAATCTGGTTTAAAAATCTCAAGTTGTTCAAATTTCCATAGAGTTACACCTTTCGAGGCATTCATAAAGTGGTGATGACCACTTATCGTCGGTTAGCATTACTCCCAAAGTCCTTCCCTCGATCAAAAAGTCGATAAGAATTTGGGACTCTAGGTTATAACAGTTCTATAATGGTTCGATTCTCCTGGAGTTAAACTTCCCGATGTGGTCAATGTCGAATGACCCTGACCAATGACTGAGATTTCACCTGAGCCTCCTATCAAATCAAACGGCCAGCAAGATTTCACAACTTCGGACTTTTTCATGCTTCTTCTATGTCTTCCATAATCACTGAAGTGATGAAGTTATGAAGTCTCCATATCCTACTTGGCTTCAATCGATGGTTGATCATGGACCAGCTCAATATGACGGTTGGGACTTAATCCCACCCAGCCCCTGGTTTCACCTCTATCTGATGGTCCTTGTTTACTTGGCTCCCGATATAATGATCCAGAGCTCCTTTATTTAACAGCTGTGATTGCTCCTGAAATTTAAAAGGGAATGGTCATGATTCCACGATCCTTTACAAAGGATCTTTGTTATGCACAACACTCTATATTCTACGCGATCTCTGCAACGATATCACTCCTGAGATTTAAGATCTTGATGGCATATTCTTTCTTAATCATAATACCCTTTCCAACATTTCTATCCCATACCAGTCCTTTGTTTCAACTAGAAGCTATGATACCAATCTGTAACATACCCAACCACTCACAGGCTAGCCATGCTACTTAAAAACACACTTGAAAAACTGATTTCGAATTATGATAAATTTGTAATTAATAAAGAGGCATGAAATATTCGCATGCAAAGATCAATATGCATGCTACATTACAAAGAAATGAATATGATTCCATACACAACAATAACTAGCAAGAATGCACATTATAAACATGAACCTCACATATATTAATTATTGGATCATGTTGTCATTGATGCCAATGGTTTGATTGATTGATGTCAAG
The DNA here is from genome assembly GCA_009831015.1 of Picea engelmannii. Taxonomy (NCBI): domain Eukaryota; kingdom Viridiplantae; phylum Streptophyta; class Pinopsida; order Pinales; family Pinaceae; genus Picea; species Picea engelmannii. The sequence goes on along the minus strand of ML803451.1, from coordinate 130,693 downwards.
TGATTGATTGATGACAAAGGATTGATTGATTGATGATTGATGTCAAATGTAATATGTATTGTCTGTGATGAGAATGGATAGATGTCAAGTATATGATCCATATGATGTCATGCATAGATGAAGATGGATCAATGAGTTGTCATTGATACACGATACAAAGATGAATATGGATCGATGTGATTTCCTTGATATATGATGCATAGTTACATTGATCATTATAGTCTTATCTTAGTTGATAAAGTGCACAAATGGATGAACTCCAAAGTGGTCCCCTTATGGTGAAATCCCTCACGGGAAGACACTTTACGGATTGAGTTATCCTAGAAGTATGGTTAGAGAAACCATGCGTACATGTGGAATAATGAGATGAAGATGAGTGAATTTGTTAGTGAAACTATCCTAGATGGATAGTTCTTGTCATGCCATTTCTGGTGGTATGTGTAATGTCACATAAATCCTCATGGTTTGAGAGTTATGGACTTACGAAGTTGGAGGACCCTCATATGTTGGCTTGAATCCCCAAAAGGTCAAAGAAGTCAAAGAACTTACAAAGAAGAAATTATTATTTAAATGATAAATTAAAGAGACAAAGTCAAGGAGGTCTATTTAAATAACAAAGTGAAGTGAAAAAATAAAGAAAGATTATTTAAATATTAAAGTAAGGTGACAAAGTGAAGCAGGAATATTTAAATAATAAAGTAATGAAGAACTTTCTAATTATGGAAAGTGGTTAACCCTAGAAATGAGAAAAATAGGTTAAGTGACCTAGAAATGGGTTAAGTGACCTAGAAGTGGGTTATGTGACCTAGAATATGAAGAGTATCAATAAGAGGCAAGGGTCTCTTTTGAAAGGCATCCTTGGTGTATCTTTTGTGTGTATCTCTTAAGCATGATTGAAGATCTATTCTGAGAGAGAGAGTATGGAGGATCCAATGGATGCATCAAAGTTTTGACAAGTCTAAGATCATGACGAAAAAAGTATCAGAAGTTTAGAAGCCCTAGTTTCTGAGGTGTACGCGGGCTACAATGAGCCAGGACGCGTACATACGCAGGCTGTATGAAGACATGGCACATACAGTGGATGAAGTGATGAAGATTGGTGTGTGAGCTGATGTCAGGCTCTTGAAGACTAAATAAGGTTCCTGATCTACATTCTATGGGCTCAGATCTTCCATATAAATTTTGGTATGGTTATATTATTGTCTTGATGGATACTCTTGTTTATTGTGTGGTGAATGCTTAAGGCATTCTTGGTATGGCTGTTGTGATGTGGTTTGTGTTGGTTGATGGAGTAAGCAACACTTCTATGATTCAATACTAATATGATGACTATAGTATGTTGATTTTTTACACATGTTTGAGTAGCATTCATATTATATGGTTGAGAAGCATGAGTAGGCTATTGGAGAGCTTGGATGTGTTGTGACTAGTTGTGGGTTAGATTGGACAGTAAGAGAAAGAAGAGAATATGATTGCAGGTTGCAAAGGATCTGAGTATGTGATGAAATGAAAAACCCTAATTTCTCAGAGGTAAGATGTGAGATGTAGTATAGACTAACCACATACATACGTGGGTTGTAGTGAGCCAGGACGTGTACATACACGGGATGCACTACTGACAGTTTGCGTACATGTTGCATATTGATATATGTTGAGGATTGTTGCCTCATCTCAGTTGGTGTTGAGTGTGTAAGTTGAGTCTTGCATTATAGAGTTGGTGCTTTTTTAGAGTTGTACTCTATTCAATTTTTGCTGATAAACCCCAAGGATTGAAGTCTGTAATGTAAAGAAAATTGTACATACATCTTGTGTTATTTGTGTTCCTTGTGGTGATGATTTGCTGATGATATATTTCTGATATTTGTTCACATTTAACTGGTTATAAATGACAACAATGAGTAATGAGTTAATGGTAATTTATAACTAATTAGTTTTGTGTAAGAGGGAAGTTTTGGGAAAACGATCCCTACACTGTTCACCCCCCCTCTCACTGTAGTCGATGTGTCCAACAATTGGTATAAGAGAAGGCCTTCACTATAAGACTTAACAAGATTGGAGGAGATCTATAGACACACAAATGGATGATGAAGTTCCAATCCTTGATGAGGAAAACTATTCTACTTGGAGAATAGTGATGAGAGTACACTTGAAGGAAATGGAAGCGGGTATTTGGAAGGCAGCCATTGGTGGATTAGTTTCCTTGAAGAACAAGTCAAATTTTGCAGCTCAAAGGGAAGCAAAGAAGAATGACACATTGGCTCTCAAGACCATTCTTAGTGCACTCTCAAGCCCTATCAAAGAGAGCATGGGACAGTGCACTTCCGCCAAGGATCTATGGCTAAATCTAGAGGAGACATATCAAAATAAGAAAAAAGATGTTGAAGATCACTCCATCAAGATTATTAAAGGTAAACAATCTCCAAAAACTCTTGAATGCATTATTTCTAAATGTGATCTTGAAAACACTTCAAATGAAGTCAAAGAATCAAGTGATGATGTTAGCACAAATGAAGATCTTTAAGACATTTCAAATGAAATCAAAGAATCATGTGATGATGTTGGCAAAAAGGAAGATCTCGAAATTATTTCAAATGAAGGTAAAGAATCTCCAAAGACTCTTGATTGCAATGATTCAAAATGTGATGATGTTGAATTTTTCTCTACAAGTGAAGAAGAAAATCTAGAAATAGTGTGTGTAAATTTTGATGGTAGTTATCCCATGGAAAGAATAGAAGAACATCTATTAGAACTTCAAAAGAAAGTTGAAGATGGTTAATACAAATATATCAATGACCATTATTATATAGACCATATATATCTTTCGGATAACACTAAGAAGTTTATTAGGAGGAGTCAAAGGCACATATTGAAGTTAAAAGGAATTCTCAAAGAACAATGTTGGCACAGGGGCAGACCCAAGGTTCAACACTTCAACAATGCACCAAAAAAACCTAACTATTGTCCCTTTTGGCAACACCTACGAAGTAGGTGAAGTCTCACCCGAGGTAGAGGCAGGGGTAGTTGCAGGACTCAAATGTTGCAACCTAGCTGGGACATAGATCTGTGATTACACCAGTATTCAACTAGATCTAACACATCTAAGCACTTAGCATATGGAAAGAGATCAGATCTAGCATTCATTCACACCAGTAAGCACTTAATCTATCATACTAGATTCATCAAAACATTCATTATTGCACTAAGCTTAAATCATATGAACAATATAACAACCATAATGCACAAAGCAACCATAAGATGGGATATACATGGTTCACCCTAGTGTGGGGATACATCCACCAACTCTTCTCTTCTTTATTATCTTCTCTCAATATTCTACAAGCACAGAGCCCAAAAACCCCACTCCACATTGGACAGGATATCTGTGTGGACCTCACCAGATCCTCCTTCCCCAAGCTAGGTTTAAGCACAAATCCTTCTTACAATCACTTGCACTTATCTTTGCAAGTCTTAACACATAGTATGCACAAAATCTCTAGTTTTTCACTAAACCGATTCTACTAGGTCTCTTCACTTAGCACACTAGCCCTTCTTACATCACCTAGTTTTCTATTTATACATTACAAAATGGGCCTAAACATGGGTAAAACCATGGGATGATATCCCATACTCATTACATAAACCCTAATCCCAAAACTTCCCTAAAAAGGTGCCAAGATCCTAAGATCTCCACTTTGACTTGCGCTCCATCTTCGACCAGCCTGTCAAAGTCCCAAAAGACGTCAAGCATGACCAAGGTTCTATAAGACTTGGTCAAGGGACAACATGCCCCCAACACTCACTTGTGACGCATCCTGAGTCACTCTTCTATGGGTAACTCTACCTCAAATGCCTTGAGCTGCTTCGACCTACTTCTTCACCAAGTGCTCCTGCTCGTTGAACTATTGAATAACTATCTTGATCACAGGTCATTCCAATCATTGTTCGACTAAAGTGACTTATTGTTCTATTTCTACTCCTCATCCTTCAATCTCCTCAATAAGTAGGCAAGCATAATCCTAGACTGGCAGGAGCTTCTAAGTCACTTCCATGAATTTTTTCTGTATGGAATGGACCTGTTATTGAGCCGTGCATTGTTCTTGGGATATTTTCATTCGCTCGACCGCTGACAAGGGCTTCAATTGTTCTTGTACTGTTGTTGCTTATTTCTTTTCTTCCTGGAGTTGCAACTCCAGTGTCTTTATTTTAGGGTCCTCAGTAAGGCACTCATAATTCTGTGCATTTCAACTTCTAATCTATTTACATTCCAAGGCTAATGCCTTGATTCTCTGGGATGCACTTCGGACGGTTTCTTCTCACTGGTCTCACACTTCCTGCGGAGTGCTTGGTACTACTTGTAACTCCAATTCTGCTACTCTTTGTTGAAGTTGTTGGATGAATGTAGCAAGCTTCACTACTTGACTCTCCACTGGGTCTTCTTTTGTTTGTTCTAATCTTGTCACAGAGCGAAGTTCTCTATTGAATGCTTCTTTAACTCCAACCTACTCTATGAGTAGTTGTTCTTTCTCTTTTCATATCTGTGCTTTATCCTCTTCGAACTTGATTTGGAGGTCATCCTTCTCTTGTTGTGCAACTCGACGTTGCTCTATGACTTCCTCTTGTGATTGCTTCAGGGCCACTATGGCATGTTCTATTTCTTCCTGCATGCGATGAAGGAGAGCTTCCGTCACATCATCTATTCTGCGAAGTTGGGAAGGATCATCTCCCAACTTTGTTTCTTCTGACGGTGGGGGTGCAGTGGACACTGCGCGGCTAGAGTGAAGGGCTTGTTGTAGCCCTCTCAGCTCTACTTTAATTCTTTATACATGGTTTCTTGTTTTGCTAAATTTCTCTGCAAAATATCTTCCAGGGCATCTGATAAAACTGCGATAATAAATTTGAAGTCATTGATCATGATCACAGTCTGCAGCTTTGGCTTAATAGATTTGGACTTCTTCCATGATGTAGGTTTCATTGGGGAAACCTTTCTTTTCTTGGATGTATCTGCCTCTTCAAGGGGGTTCCTAGCCGATGTTACTTCACCCTGCGTCTCCTTGTATTCTTCCCCTTATTTCTCTTATTTGTCCACTTCATCATCACCTCCTTTGCTAGTTGAGTCTGATGCAGTTTCTTCTGATGTGCTGTGTATTTCCTGTACATCTTCCTGATTTTTCTTTCGGCTACTGCTGGGTGCATCATACTCTTCGCGAGTAACCACCAGACTTCCAATGAGGTCGGGGTCATACAATTCTGCGTGGTTGACTGACACTAGGAGTTCTTCAGGACACTCCTTGGTGATTTCCTCCATGTCCTCCTCGGTGAGATTGTAATAGGACTAAATCTCTTCTTTATGTCCATCTCTGCGTGCAATAATATATATAAAATGCCTATCTGTGCGGAAATTCGTAATGGGTCTGAACCTTTCCAGAGTGTTTGGTATCATATGAGGAAAAACCTCAATAACCCTCATTAACTACATGTATTAGGTATGGACCACCACATTTGACTGCCATTGTTTCCCCATATCGTTCGAATACTAGAGCGTGGTGAACTTCGAAACTAGTGGATCAAACGACTCAATGTCAGGGAAGGTCTCTCCTTTCGGCATCTCCCAAGCAATGAACGTGATGAGGATCAACAACTAGCTAAAGTGGAACTCATAGCCCTGATCCTGAGCTTCACGACAGTCCTATTCTAACCGGTTGATGAGGTAACTATTAAACTTGGCAGCATCGACAGTCATTCTCCAAAGAGAGGCCATATGGGCCACCCTGAGGCTAGCTAGGGAGATTTGGAGAATCAACCAGTCTTGTGAGGTATTGACAAAATCCAGGGGGAACGGACAACCTCTGTGACTCAAACCAAAAGTCAGGACGAACAAGATGCTATGTGAGTCTAATGAAAAAGTCAGGGGGAATGTACAACCTATGTGAGCATAGACAGTCTAGTGCACAAGTTAGGGGGAATGTACAACCTCTGTGAGCATAGACAGACTAGTGCAAAAGTCAGAGAGAACATACAACCTTTGTGAGCCTAGTAAAACCTTGTGATCCATGAGCAAAAGTCAAGGTATATAGAAAAATTTAGCTTGAATGTAAAATTCCTATGAGTTAGAAACAAACAATATTCCTAATATTGCAAATGATGTAATTGTATTGATCTAGTGTGTTGGCACGTGGAAACATTATCCACCATGAAGAGAATTTTGAATTGCCTTGGCATGTGGAAACATTATCCACCATGAAGAGAATTTTGAATTGCCTTGTCAAGAGTTGTAACTAAAGTCTTGAGTCTAGTTCTATGTTAGAATTAAAGTGTAATGTTGAGTTGCAACTAAAGTCTTGAGTCTAGTTCTATTTTTAGTAATGTTGAGTTGCAACTAAAGTCTTGAGTCTAGAACTAAAGTGTAATGTTGAGTTGCAACTAAAGTCTTGAGTCTAGTTCTATCTTAGAACTAAAGTGTAATGTTGAGCTGCAACTAAAGTCTTAAGTCTAGTTCTAAGCATGGTCTCAAGTCTAGTTCTAAGTTCGAACTAAAGTGTAATGTTGAGTTGTAACCAATCTCAAGTCTAGTTCTAAGTTCGAACTAAAGTGTAACGCTGAGTTGTAACAAATCTCAAGTCTAGTTCTAAGTTTGAACTAAAGCATAAAGCTGAGTTATGTTTAATGCATGCAATCAGGATACTATTTCAAGCTTCTCCTCTTCCCCTCTTGAGCCTATATAAGAAGAGGTTGAACCCTCTCTTCAACACAGTTTTTGCAACACAATTTTGAAATAGAGTTTTCATATGCAGGTTGAGGGTGAAGTAATAGAGGAGCACATCAATGATAAAGAGGCAGCATATCAAAGGTGTATTTCAACAAGGTCTTGTAAGTCTTTGTTAGGTCAGAGTCATCTTGGCAAGCTCTTTGAGAGATATTTGTAAGAGATCTTACATTATTAATGCAATAAAGGAATATTGTTTGCTAGGGTTTTTCTCCCTGTACAGGGTTTCCCCAAGGTATATGTGTTGTTGATATGCATGTTTATTTATCTACATAATTATTTCTATTCGATTATGATTTGAAATTGTTGAAGTGTATTAATATGGAATCAAAGTATTGAAGAAAATAAAATAATTAATCTGCATAAAAAATCAAGCTCATAATTTAACATGGTATCAAAGCTTACGGTGTGTTAAACCTGTTGAAGTGTAGCAGAAGGTACACATAGATCCAAGCGAGCTTGATTAAGTTTCAAGTGTGAGGACCATGGAATCCTCCATTTCAGTCAAGGGCCGAAGATAGGCTTGAAGGAGCTACCAACTTTAATGTGTGGAAGCTTCGTATAACAAATATCTTGCAAGAGCATGATCTTAAGCAGTATGTGACCATACTGGTGGAGGAACCAACGAATAATGCAGGAAGAACAGATTTCAGGAAGAGTCACGCAAATGCCAAGCGAATCATCTTTGAGTCAGTCAAAGACAGTATAATGCCTACAATGACTTCGTTGATGACTGCCAAGGACTGTATGGATACCTTGGTGAATTTGTATGAGAAACAGGCTCCAAGTTAGAAGAGGACACTTAAGAACAATATTAAGTATTTGAAGATGGAGAAAGGTGAATCAGTGGCATATTTATATTCCAGGATAGCTTAGATCATATATCAACTTTTGGTCACAGGGGTGACAGTGAACGATGATGATTTAGTGCAAGCCATTTTTGACGGTCTTCCTTCTTCATGGGAGACCTTCTTATCCAGTGTAAGTGGGAGAGATATTCAACCCACATTTGAGAGGTTATGGCATGATTTCCTCCAGGATGAGAGTCACACAACTACCAGGAGCAATCCAATGAAAGAATAGCACTCAGCTTTAGCATCAAGATTCAAGGGAAAGAGGAAAGGCACTATCCATAAAGGCTCTCAGTGGAAGCCAAACACCAAAGGTACATTCAAAGGAAAGAATATTGATACATCTAATATTAAATGCTTTAGTTGTAATTAGTTGGGTCATTTTGCTAAATATTGTTGGTTTAGAAAGAAATATCCTAGGAAAGGGAAACATCATGCCTCAACTACTGAGGATGATGAATCCAAAAGAAACCGGAAAAGTCCTTCTAATGAGAAAGAAAATAGGAAAGAATATTGTTTGGTTTCTGCCTTATTCAGTTCTATTTCCACGGGGGAAAAAACTTGGTTAGTAGACAGTGGTGCATCAAAGCACATGACATGGTACAAGGAGATCCTCTTAGATTTTGAGACAAAATATTTTGCAGAGAATTTCGAGCTTGGGGATGAAAAATGTTACAAGATAGAGGGAGTAGGATCTATCTCCTTCAGATTGGAATCTAGGGCTAGACTTCATGTTGATGAAGTATTATATGTTCCAGGGCTCAAGAAGAATCTACTACCATTTGCAACCATTGAGGACAAGGGATATTGGGTGATATTCAAATATAGGAAGGCACTACTATGGGCTAAAGGTAGCCACTTAAGTACAGTAGAACCCATTGGAACTCGCAGTGGAGGACTGTACGTCGTGTCAGGACAATTAGTTTAGGCATTGGCTCATGATGCGACTAGATCTAGCGAGTTGTGGCACAAAAGACTTGGACATATTCATTACAAAGCTCTTCCAAATCTAAAAAACATGGTATGTGGCATGCCCTCTATTTCTCTTAGTAAAAATGAAATTTGTAAGGGATGAATGCTAGGTAAAAATATAAAGAAATCATTTCCTAGTAGTGACAATAGAGCTCAGGGCATCTTAGATCTGGTTCATTATGATGTATGTGGTCCCATATCATCTCCCTCACTCAGTGGTTGTTTGTATTATGTCATTTTTATTGATGATTACTCAAGAAAATGTTGGATATATTTTCTTAAAGCTAAAAGTGACACATTTGATAAATACAAAGAGTATAAAGACTTTATTGAAAAGTAGACATGGAAACACATCTGAATCCTTAGAACAGACAATGGAGGAGAGTTTGAATCTCTTCAGTTTGAGGATTTCTGCAAGTCAGCAGGAATCAAGAGACAGTTGACCGTGCCATATAACCCTCAGCAAAATGGTGTTGCTGAGAGGAAAAACAAGACTATTTGTGAGGCAGCAAAAGCAATGATGTTTGACCAGGATCTGCCAAATTCTTTATGGGCAGAAGCTACCTCCACTACCATGTATATTCATAACACGTGTCCACATGCTATTTTGAAGGACAAGACTCCTGAAGAAGTCTTCTCAGGGATCAAACCTGAAGTAGGGCATCTAAGGCTATTTGAATGTCCTGTGTATATTCACATCCCTAAGGAAAAGAGGACAAAGATGGAACCCTTAGGAAAGAAAGGGGTGTTTGTAGGGTATAGTGAGAACTCCAAAGCTTACAGGATTTATGTACCAGGTCAGAGGAAAATAGAGGTAAGCAGACATGTGACTTTCCATGAGGAAGCCACATTTAATAAATCTAGAGAGCTTCAACAGGATTCAGAAGCAGTTCAGCCAACTTCACCCTCTTTTGAAAATGAAGAGTCAGATGATCAGATGGAGGAACCTTGTGAAGGGCCAAGTAATGAGCCCCTAGAACCCACTCAAGTGTTAGAAAGAACTCTTGAAGAACCTCCAACCAAAAGGAAGCCAGGGTGGCTTAAATAAATAGTGCAGGAAGCAGAAAGGATAGATGCTCCCAAATGAACTTTCAGGGAAAGGAAGAGGCCTCATGGGTTTGGAGGCTATGTTGCACTGATGAGCAACATTAGTGATGCTAAACCTTCTTCATTTGAAGAAGCAGATAAATTACAAGTATGGAAGGATGCCATGCTTGAGGAATGTAGGTCTATTATAAAGAAACATTTTTGGGACATTGTGCCAAGGCCAAAAGACAAATCAGTGGTTTCTTCCAAATGGATCTACAAGATCAAACATGTAGCTGATGGAAGTGTGGAAAAGTTAAAAGAAAGATTTGTAGCTAGAGGCTTCACTCAGAAAGAAGGAATCAACTACGAAGAGACTTTTTCTCTTGTAGCCAGGTATACCTCCATTCGAGCTATTATTTCTTTAACTTCCGTACTTGGTTGGAAGCTACATCAGATGGATGTAAAAACAACATTCTTGAATGGAAAGATTGAACATGAGGTATTTGTGGAACAACCAGATGGTTTTATACTGAAAAACAAAGGCACTCATGTATGCAAGCTAAGGAAGGCCTTGTATGGTCTTAAGCAGGCTCCCAGAGTTTGGTATGACAGGATTGATGGCTTTCTTAAAAGCCTGGGCTTTCAGAAAAGTGATGTTGATGCAAATCTATACTTCAAGGTAAGAGGTAACCAACCTGTTATACTAATCCTATATGTTGATGATATCTTTCTAACAGGAGATGAAGGGAAAATAACCTGGTGTAAGAGGGAGCTAACCTTATAATTCGAGATGAAAGACTTAGGCTTGAAGCATTACTTCCTAGGATTGGAAGTATGTCAAAGATAGGGTGAGATATTTCTAGCACAAGGAAAATACATAGTGGATGTACTAAAGAGGTTTGGTATGATGGATTGCAAATCCATTTCTACTCCAATGGTTACCAACCTGAAGAAGCTACATGATTTTGATACAAGTTCAGATTTGGTGGATCCCACCATGTATATACAGCTGATTGGATCATTGATGTACATGATCCACACTAGACCAGATATATGCTATGCAGTGATTGTAATGAGTTAGTTCATGAATGAACTGAGACAGAGACACTGGGTGGTAGCAAAGCACATCTTGAGATATCTCAGAGGGACCATTACTTATGGTTTGAGATATACATCCAGTGGTGGTTTATTTTTGCATGGGTATGCAGATGTTGACTGGGCAGGAAGCCCAGTGGATCGGAAGAGTACTTCCAGATACTGCTGCAGTTTAGAATCCACTATGATCTCTTGGTCAAGCCAAAAGTAGGGATCCATTGAAGTAATTAAAAATAGAGGTTGAGTAAATTGCAACAAGTGATACTACCAAGGAAGCAGTATGGCTCAGAAAATTGGTTTCTGGGTTGTTTGGTGACAAGATCGAGACGACGGTGGTTCACTGTGATAATCAAAGTTGCATAAAATTGACAGAGAACCCGATATTTCATGACAGGTCAAAACATATTGACATGAGGTAACACTACATCCGAGACTTGGTCCAGAGAAAAACTATAAAGTTACAGTACATAGCCACGAGCGAGCAGGTAGCTGATATCCTGACCAAGTCTCTGACCTCGAGATAGTATGTGCAACTGAGAGGCAAGCTTGGTGTGGCTAAGAATGACTCCCTCGCTGATAGGGAGTGTTAAATTTGGAAGAATCGACAGTCATTCTCCAACGAGAGGCCATATGGGCCACCCTGAGGCTAGACAGGGAGATTTGGAGAATCAACCAGTCTTGTGAGGTATTGACAAAAGCCAAGTGGAACGGACAACCTCTGTGAGTCAAACCAAAATTCAAGACAAATGAGATGTTGTGTGAGTCTAATGAAAAAGTCAAGGGGAATGTACAACCTCTGTGAGCATATACAGTCTAGTGCAAAAGTCAGGGGGAACATACAACCTCTATGAGCATAGACAGACTAGTGCAAAAGTCAGAGAGAACATACAACATTTTTTAGCCTAGTAAAACCTTGTGAGCCATGAGCAAAAGTCAAGGTATCTATCAAAAGTTAGTTTGAATGTAAAATTCCTATGAGCTAGAAACAAACGATATTCCTAATATTGCAAATGATGTAATTGTATTGATCTAGTGCGTTGACACGTGTAAACATTATCCACCATAAAGAGAATTTCGAATTGCCTCGTCAAGAGTTGTAACTAAAGTATTGAGTCTAGTTCTATGTTAGAACTAAAGTGTAATGATGAGTTGCAACTAAAGTCTTGAATCTAGTTCTATTTTTAGTAATGTTGAGTTGCAACTAAAGTCTTGAGTCTAGTTCTATTTTTAGTAATGTTGAGTTGCAACTAAAGTCTTGAGTCTAGAACTAAAGTGTAATGTTGAGTTGCAACTAAAGTATTGAGTCTAGTTCTATCTTAGAACTAAAGTGTAATGTTGAGTTGCAACTAAAGTCTTAATTCTAGTTCTAAGCATGTCAATCTCAAGTCTAGTTCTAAGTTCAAACTAAAGTGTAATGCTGAGTTGTAACCAATCTCAAGTCTAGTTCTAAGTTTGAACTAAAGTGTAAGGCTGAGTTGTAACCAATCTCAAGTCTAGTTCTAAGTTTGAACTAAAGCTTGAAGATGAGTTATGTTAATGCATGCAATCAGGTTACTATTTCGAGCTTCTCCTCTTCCCCTCTTAAGCCTATATAAGAAGAGGTTGAACCCTCTCTTCAACAAAGTTTTTGCAACACAATTTTGAAACGGAGTTTTCATATGCAGGTTGAGGGTGAAGTAATAGAGGAGCACAACAGTGATAAAGAGGAAGCATATCAAAGGTGTATTTCAGCAAGGTATTGTAAGTCTTTGTCAGGTCAGAGTTATCTTGGAAAGCTCTTTGAGAGAAGTACATTCATGGTGGATATTTGTAAGAGATATTACATTATTAATACAATAAAGGAATATTGTTTGCTGGGGTTTTTCTCCCTGTACAGGATTTCCCCAGGGTATATGTGTTGTTGATATGCATGTTTACTTATCTACATAATTATTTCTATTCGATTATGATTTGAAATTGTTGAAGTCTATTAAGGTGGAATCAAAGTATTGAAGAAAATAAATGAATTAATCCGCATAAGAAATCAAGCTCATAATTTAACAGTAACTCTCCCAGTTCATTTGTAATCCTTCCATGCATTTTCTTGCGAGGTTAACAATGAACCCCGTGACTTGAGTGGGTCTATTCTTCCTTACTAGCTTACTAGTGATCAACTGGCAGGCTAGGTGCACTACACCATTCTTGATGGAGGCTACCTTGTAGCCTCGCTTCCCATTAATGCTACCTTAATGCATACATTAACCTCTTGATCACTTCCAAAGTGTGTTATCTTCATCACATTCAAGATAGTGGACCTTGCGATGTCCATAGTCCACGACTGGGAAATGATCTTCGACTTCTTCCCCTTGGTCTTGGTCAAATATTTGTGAGGTGTGAGAATGCCATAACTCTTGTGGTCTCCTAGGTTATAGTCACTGATCTTCAAGGTTGGAATCCTCTCTAACTGCGATCTAACTGCTTGTATCCCCTTCGGGAGGTACGCAGTGATTATTATGTAGTTGAATTCCCTCGAGACACTGTCACGAATAACCACAGCACCAGGGGTGGGATGTATTTAGGAAGGATGGATGGGATTATCTCTTCATTCGCCAATTCATCATGATGCTTGGTTCATCTCTCGGTCATAGCTCAGGATGGTCTAGATCCACGAGTAATCAATGGGGAGGCTTGCACTCCTCTCGTCAATGAGGCTTGGATGCCTGTGGACATCACCTTCTTGAGTCTCGACCATGAGGTCTATTAGAATCTCTTCGACGTATTTTTCTATTGTGATAATTCCGTCCGACATGCACACTCGATATTTAATATCTCAGGTCGGTGAACAATACCTAATGTAACAGAATGGATGGAAAGGCCACAATGATCACTTTGCGAAGTCAACTAGTTCTCTGTGGGCTCAGATGATCACAATTGGAAAAAGTGTTCTTGGTTCAACGCTTGATGGGATAAATAGACAATGTCGTAACGGACTCTACCAACGGGCATGAACGCCTCAATCAATGTAGTTCCATCCATTATGGTGTGGTCCCAACGGTCTAAGGGTGAAAGTCTCGGCAATAAATACGTTTCTAGCCATTCCAGAGTGTCATTCTAACGGTCATAATGCCTCCAACGGTCATATTTCTTCGTCATGGAGAAGTGCCAATATTCATTGTACTGATATTCCGGTGGAGTTCAAGTTCTGGAAACCTTCCTTCTGCGAAGTCTTCCCTAGAACTTCTTGCAATTTTTCTAACTTTGTTTTCTTCTTACTGAGATTCCTGGCCTTCTTTCCTATGATCTGAATCATTGGTTTCCACTTTCCATTATCGTACTTATCTCCTCTTGGCATGATAACTTCTCACTGTGGAGGGTCTTTCATAGTGTTCAAGTGTAATACTTCTTCTTTTTTAGGGGTAGGTTCTCTACTCTCTTGTACAGACAGGTGTCTCCAGTCTTCTTGTGTCCTTTCAACTTTGACCTCCATATCTTTGGTCCTTAGTAGCTTCGAATGGTTCTCTTGTTCTTCCAATAATTGTGTTATTCTCCTAGCCATGAAATCTCTTAGTTATTTATTTTTCTATTCTAGATCCTCCTCTTCTTGTTTCCTTCATATCTGATCTTTCTCAATCTAGGTTTTTCCTAGCAATATAGCAAATGGGGTGTTGTTCTCACAAACTTAACGATCTCAAATTCTTCTTCTGTCGAAGTGCCATGAGAACTCATAAATGTCTGGGTAAGTCTTCCACATAGGGTTATCATCTTTCCTCTAAATAATCCTATTCCTCCTAATGAAGGAACCATAGCACGCTTTCCAAAAATTTCCCAAGTTCTTTCTGTCATGATATTCACCCATGTTTCCTCATCCAGGACATAATCTATGTCAAAGTATCATATTATTGTTTCTATGTACTCTTTCTCTTTTAATACCTCTGATAAGTTGATATCTCTATGATCATTCTCAGTTTCTTTCATCTGAAGTAATACGGTCTCTGATTCTTTCTGGTTCTTAGTCTCTTGATATTCCTCAGGGTTTTCTTGTCTCATATTCATATTTTCAACCTTAGTAATCATTCCAGGGAAATCCAAAACTTCATGTACAATAGACTTACAACAAAGGAAAATAGGACCTCTACCGGGGCATTCCTTAGCAAGATGTCCCAGTCTTCTGCAACTATAGCAAAGAGTTAATCCTCTCTTTCTCTTGAACAATCCCCAATCTTTCCTGTACTCCGCACTGGGATCACAATAACTAACCTGAAAAAAATTATTTCTAGTATCTTTCATCCATTTGTTAGTCCAAAAATTCTTTCAATGCATAGGAATAACATATCTTTCATTATTTCTATCAGATCTATTCATATCAAATCTTCTTTCTTCTAGTTGTACCCTAGTTTTCATACTAGGACAAAATTTATCAAACATACCTAGATTCTTTATTTTGAAATAAAATTTTTCTCTTATCTTACCTTTCTTAGATCATAAAGCTTCAAGATCTTACCTCCTTTCTTCAGATCAGGCTTCTCTTCTTAGCATAGAGCTTCGCAAGTCAAGTAGAATACTATGCACTAAAGTAGCAGATCTACGCACAAAGCTTTCTTTTCTTCATTTCCCAGCAATCATAGTTTCAGGTCCCGACAACAGAACCATTTGTTGGCACAGGGGCAGACCCAGGGTTCAACGCTTCAATAACACACCAACAAAACCCTAACTACCGGCCCTTTCGGCAACTCCTACGAAGCAGATGAAGTCTTACCCGAGGTAGAGGTAGGGGTGGTTGTAGGACTCAAATGTCTGCAACCTAGCTGGGACACAGATCTATGATTACACCACTCTAACAAAGAACTTAGCAGTTAGCATTCATCAACATTTAACCCTTATTCACATTGCAGATTCAAGCCCTAATTATAGAGCAACACAGTATTAAACTAGATCTAACAAATCTAAGCACTTAGCATATGGAAAGAAAACAGATCTAGCGTTCATTCACATCACTAAGGACTTAATCTATCATACCAGATTCATCTAAACATTCATTAATGAACTAATCTTAAATCACATGAACAATATAACAACCATAATGCACAAAGAAAACATAACACAAGATATATGTGGTTCACCCCAATGTGGGGCTATGTCCACCAACTCTTCTGTTCTTTATTATCTTCTCTCAATATTCTACAAGCACAGAGCCCAAAAACCCCACTCCGCATAGGACATGAGATCTGTGCACACCTCGCCAGATCCTCCTTCCCCGAGCTAGGTTTAAGCACAAAGCCTTCTTACAATCACTTGCACTTAGCTCTGCAAGTCCTAACACATAGTATGCACAAAGCCTCTAGCTTCGCAGTAAGACGATTCTACTAGGTCTCTTCACTTAGCACACTGGCCCTTCTTACATCACGTATCTTTCTATTTATACATTAAAAATGGGCCTAAACATGGGTAAACCCATGGACCGATATCCCATACTTGTTACATAAACCCTAATCCCAAAACTTCCCTAAAAAGGGGCCAAGGTCCCACGATCTCCACTTAGACTTGCGATCTGCCTTCGACCAGTCGATCAAAGTCCCAAAAAATGTCAAACATTACCAAGGTTCTCCAAAACTTGGTCAAGGGATAACATGCCCACAACACTCACTTGTGACTCGTCTCGAGTCACTTTGCTCTAGGTAACTCTGCCTCAAATGCCTCGATCTTGGCTCAAGTTGCTTTGACCTACCTCTTCGCCAAGGCTTCCTCCTCAATGAACTCCTAAATAATTTCCTCAGTCATAGGTCCTTCCAATCATTGTTCGACTACATTTACTACTTTTTCTAGTTCTACTCCTCTTCCTTAAATCTCCTCAAAAAGTAGGCAAGTTGCATCCTGGATTGGCTAGAGCTTCTGAGTCACTTCCATGACCTTTTTCTATATGGAATGGACCTGTTGCTGAGTCACGCATTTTTCTTGAGATATTTTCATTCGCTCAACCGCTGACAAGGGTTTCAACTACGCTTGTATTGTTGTTGCTTGCTTCTTTTCTTCCTGGAGCTCGGACTCCAGTGTCTTTAGTTCAGGGTCCTTAGTAAGGCGCTCATAATTCTGTGCACTTCAACTGTTAAGTTTTTTACATTCCAAGGACAATTCCTTGATTCTCTAGGCTGAGATTCGGGCGGTTTCTTCTCGCTGGTCTCGCACTTCCTGTGGAGTGCTTGGTACTGATTGTAACTCCAATTCTGCTACTTTCTGTTAAAGTTGCTGGATGGCTGTAGAAAACTTCGCTACTTGACTCTCCACTGGGTCTTCTTCTATTTTTTCTAAGCTTGTCACAAAGTGAAGTGCTCTGTTGACTGCTTCGTTAACTCCAACCTTCCTTGTGAGCAGTTGTTCTTTCTCTTTTTGGATCTGTGCTTTATCCTCTTCGAACTTGATTTGGAGGTCGTCCTTCTCTTGTTTCACAACTCATCGTTTCTCTATGACTTCATCTTGTGCTTGCTTCAAGGCCACTGTGGTCTGTTCTTTTTCTTCCTGTGCTCGACGAAGGTGAGCTTCGGTCACATAATCTATTCTACGAAGTTGGGCAGGCTCATCTCCCAACTCTATTTCTTCTAATGGCAGGAGCGCAGTGAACACTGCGTAGCTAGAGTGAAGGGTTTGTTGTACCCCTCTCAGCTCTGCTTCAATTATTTCATAGATGGTTTCTTGTTTTTCTTCATTTCTCTACAAAATATCTTCTAAGGTGTTTGATACAGCTTTGATAATGAAGTCGAATTCATCGACCGTGAGCATAGTCTACAGCTTTGGCTTACTATATTTGGACTTCTTCCATGATGTAGGTTTCGTTGGGGAAACCTTTCTTTTCTTGGACGTCTTTGCCTCTTCAAGGGGGTTCCTGGGCGGTGTTACTTCGCCCTGCTTCTGCTTGTCTTCTTCCCCTTCTTTCTCTTCTTTGTCCACTTCATCATTGCCTCCTCTTCTAGCTAATTCTGATGTAGTTTCTTCTGATGTGTTGTGTATTTCTTGTACATCTTCCTTCTTTTTCTTTTGACTAGTGATAGGTGCATCATACTCTTCACGAGTAAGCACCGGACATCCAATGAGGTCGGAGTCAGATATTTCTGCATGGTTGACTGGCACTAGAAGTTATTCAGACCACTCCTTGGTGATTTCCTCCATGTCCTCCTCTATGAGCTTGTAATAGGATTGAATCTCTTCTTTATGTTTGTCTCTGTGTGCAGTAATATATATAAAATGCCTATCTTCACGGAACTTTGGAACGAGTCTGAACCTTTCCAGGGTGTTCGATGTCATATGAGGGAAAGACTCAATATCCCTCGTTAACTGTCGGTAGTAGGTATGGAACACCACGTTTGATTTCCATTGTTTCCCCATATCGTTCGAATACCAGAGCATGGTGAACTTCGTAGCTATTGGCTTGAATGACTCAATGTCAGGAAAGGTCGCTCCTTCCGACATCTCCCAAATAATGAACGTGATGAAGATCAAAATCCAGCTAAAGTGGAACTCATAGCCCTGATCCTAACATTCATGGTAGTCTTGTTCTAACTGGTTGACGATGTAACTCACCCAATTCATTTGTAATCCTTCCATGCATTTTCCTGTGAGGTCAACAACGAACCCTGTGACCTACGTGGGTCTGTTCTTACTTACTATCTTACCAACGATCAAATGGCAGGCTAGGCACAATGTGCCATTCTATATGGAGGCTACCTTGTAGCCTCACTTCCCTTTATGGACATCTCCATAGGTGTCTTTAATATTCTGTGCCAGAGCGTGATCCACAACCTTCCCTGGATAAAAGTCTTGTGGGTTTGGTCCTTGCATGCTTAATCTGGTGATCCTATGGATCAACAACGGATTGACGGTTATCTAACCACAGATAACCATTGTGGAAGAACGACAGTAGGATCTTAAATAACATGTTAACCTCCTAATGTCTTCCAAAGTGTGGTATCTTCATCACGTTCAAGATAGTGGACCTCACGATGTCCATAGTCCACGACTGGGGGATGATCTTCAACTTCTTCCCTTTGGTCTTGGTCAAATATTTTTGAGGTGTGAGCATGCCATAGATATCGTGGTCTCCTAGGCTATAGTCACTTATATTTAAGGTTGTAATCCTCTCCAACTGAGGTTTGACTGCGTGTATGCCCTTCAGGAGGTACGTAGTGATTACTGTGTAGTTGAAGTACCTCGGTACACTATCACGACTCAGCACACTGGCTAGGGGTGGGATGTGGTTGGGCAATATGGATGGGATTAGATTCGCATTCACCAAGTCAACACGATGCTTGGTTATTTTCTTGGTCGCAGCTCAAGATGGTCTAGATCCACGAGTAGTCGACGGGGAGGCTTGCACTCCTCTCGTCGATGAGGCTTGGATGCCTGCGGACATCACCTTCTCGGCCATGAGGCCTATTAGAATCTCTTTGATGGCTTTTTCTGCTATTCTAATTTCGTCCAACATGGACACTCGAGATCTGATATCTCAGGTTGGTGAACAATACCCAATGTAACAAAATGGATGGCTAGGTCTCAATGATCACGACGCGAATTCAACTAGTTCTCTATGGGCTCGGATTATCACAATTGGAAAAAGTGTTCTCGATGCAATGTTTGACGATATAAATAGACAATGTCGTGATGGACTCTACCAACGAGTAGGAATGCCTCAATCAATGCAGTTCCATCTGTTATGGCGTTGTCCCAACGGTCCAAGGGTGAACGTTCCGGCAATAACTGTGTTTCTAGTCATTCTGGAGCATCGTTCTAATGGTCATAATGCCTCCAATGGTCATATTTATTGGTCATCGCGAAGTGCCAATCTTATCTTTACTGATATTCCAGTGGAGTTTAAGTTCTAGAAACCTTCCTTCTGCAAAGTCTTCCCTGGAACTTCTTGCAATTTTTCTAACTTTGCTTTCTTCTTACTGAGCTTCCTAGCCTTCTTTCCTATGATCTGAATCAGTCATTTCCTCTTTCCATTATCATTCTTATCTCCTCTTGGCATGATAACTTTTCACTATGGAGGGTATTTCGTAGGGTTCAAGGGTAATACGTCTTCTCTTTCTGAGGTAGGTGCTCTACTCTCTTGTACATACAGGTGTCTCTAGTGTTCCTGTGTCCTTTCAACTTCGAACTCCATATATTTGGTACTTAGTAGCTTCGATTGGTTCTCTTTTTATTCTAGTAAGTGCGTTATTCTCCTAGCCATGAAATCTCTTAGTTCTTTCTTTTTCTGTTCTATATCCTCCTCTTCTTGTTTCCTTCATATATGATCTTTCTCAATCCAGTTTTTTCCTGGCAAGATAGCAAATGGGGTGTTATTATCAACAAACTTAATGATCTCAAATTCTTCTTTTGTCGAAGTTCCATGAGCACTCATAGATTTCTAGTTAATTCCTCCACATAGGGTTATCAACTTTCCTCTAAATAATCCTATTCCTCCTAATGAAAGAACCATAACATGATTTCCCAATATTTCCCAAGTTCTTTCTTTCATGATATTCACTTATGTTTCCTCATCCAGGACACAGTCTATGTCAAAGTCTCCTATTATTTTTTATATGTACTCTTTCTCTTTTAATACCTCTGATAAGTGGATATCTCTGTGATCATTCATGGTTTCTTTCATCTGCAGTAATACAGTCTCTGATTATTTCTGGTTCTTAGTCTCTTGATCTTCCTTAGGGTTTTCTTGTCTCATATTCATCTTTCCAACCTTAGCAATCGTTCTAGGTAAATCCAAAACTTCATGTCCAATAACCTTACAACAAAGTAAAATAGGACCTATACCAAGGAATTCCTTAGCAATATGTCTCAATCTTCTGCAACTATAGCAAAGATTTAATCCTCTCTTTCTCTTGAATGATCCCCCAACCTTTCCTGTACTGTGCACTGGGATCACAGTAACTAACCTGCAAAAAAATATTTCTAGGATCTTGCATCCATTTGTTAGTCCAAACATTCTTTCTATGCATAGGAATAACCTATCTTTCAATATTTCTATCAGATCTATTCATATCAAATCTTCTTTCTTCTAGTTGTACCCTAGTTTTCAAACTAGGACAAAATTTATCAAACATACCTAGATTCTTTATTTTGAAATATTTTTTTTTGCTTATCTTACCTTTCTTAGATCACAAAGCTTCAAGATCTTACCTCTTTTATTCAGATATAAATTATCTTCTTAGCATAGATATTCGCAAGTCAAGTAGAATATTTCACACTAAAGTAGTAGATCTATGCACATAGCTTTCTTTTCTTCAGTTCCCAGCAATCACAGTTTCAGGTCCTGACAACGGAACCATTTGTTGTCACAGGGGTAGACCCAGGGTTCAATGGTTCAACAACACACCAAAAAAACCCTAACTACCGGCCCTTTCGGCAACACCTACGAAGAAGATGAAGTCTCACTCGAGGTAGAGACAGAGGTGTTTGCAGGACTCAAATTTCTGCAACCTAGCTAGGATACAGATCTGTGATTACACCACTCTAACAAAGAACTTAGTAGTTATCATTCATTAGTATTTAACTCTTATTCATATCGCAGATTCAAGCCCTAATTACATAACAACACAGTATTCAAACAAATCTAACACATATAAGCACTTAGCATATGGAAAGAGATCAGATATAGCGTTCATTCACATCACGAAGCACTTAATCTATCATACCAGATTAATCTAAACATTCATTATTGTACTAATATTAAATCATATGAACAATATAACAACCATAATGCACAAAGAAACCATAACACAGGATATACGTGGTTCAACCCAGTGTGGGGCTACGTCCACCAATTCTTCTCTTCTTTATTATCTTCTCTCAATCTTCTACAAGCACAGAACCCAAAAACCCCACTCTGCATAGGAAAAGAGATCTATGTGCACCTCGCCAGATTCTCCTTCCCTGAGCTAGGTTTAAGCATAAATCCTTCTTACAATCACTTGCACTTAGCTCTGCAAGTTTTAACACATAGTATGCACAAAGCCTCTAGCTCCGCACTAAGTCGATTCTACTAGGTCTCTTCACTTAGCACACTGACCCTTCTTACATCACCTAGATTTCTATTTATGCATTAAAAAATGGGAATAAACATGGGTAAACCCATGGGACAATATCCCATACCCATTACATAAACCCTAATACCAAAACTTCCTTATAAAGGGGCCAATATCCTACGATCTTCGCTTCGACTTGGGCTCCACCTTTGACCAGCTTGTCGAAGTCCCAAAAGAGGTCAAACATGAACAAGGTTCTCCAAAACTTGGTCAAGGCCCAACAAACAAGAAGAGAGTAATAAGACTCAATTAGAAGAAAAGGAAGAAGATATCACAAGACTAAAGAATGAAAAAGTAGATATGAAGGTAGATGATGAGATTAGAAAAAGTTTTGAAACTATTGTCCATCTCAAGACCCAAATTGAAGAAGCCAAAAGGGTAGAGGAACTATTGAAGAATCAAATTAATGAAAAGGAAGAGTCATGTTATAAGTTAGAAGCTGAAGTTGTTGATATTAAAAAGAAAGTACAGAATTTAAACAAATTTTTGAATAGCTCACTAATATTGAATGAAATCTTGGAAATTCAAAGATCACCAAATGATAAATCAGGTCTTGGATACAAGAAAGAAGCTACACATGTTGAAGCAAGAACCTCAAAGAAGCATGAGGTAAAGGATGAAGAAAATGTTGCAAGTCAACCATCTACAAAATACAAGGAAAGTTTCAAAAGAACTAAGCAAGAAAGACATCAAGAAGCTACCTTTACACTTCAAAGAAAATGGACACCAAAGCAAAGGTATGAAATTGTTTTTCATGGTCAATCTTATTTATGTAATGAATATGGTCACAAAGCTTTGGAATGTAGATCTTATGAAAGGAGATATAATAGAATATTTTATAACACCACAAGGTGTTGTAAATGTGATCAAGTAGGACACATTGTTGTTCATTCTCACAGCATGAGATGCTACAGCTGTAGTGGATTTGGCCACAAGTCCCAGGAGTGCTGGAACACAAGAAGAAATTCCATGATGAGTACTTCACATAACATGACCAGAAGAAGGAATGAAGTAAGGAAGGGAGACATATTTGAAAATATGGAAGCTTAGAGCTCAAGTTTTGAGAAGCAGGGACACCTTCAGAAGTGGGTGAAGAAGACTGGGCAACCAGAGTAGAATGGAAGTCTTAAGGGAGGCTCAAGTGTGTCATCTACTGAAGCATACGTGCGTGATAGTGGTAATAGTTGTTTACATACCTATGCTAACCTTGAATAGTTCGCATACATACACGAGCTGTCTATGCAACAGGTTGCGCATATGTGGTAAAGCCATGGGAAAAAGGTAATGCACATGGGTTGCAGCTTGATGTGATGGTATAACACTCTGTTGCAAGGTCTGACATTATTTGTTGCAGGTTTTGACATTGTTTGTTGTAGGTTTTCATGATTCTATATAGGATTATGTAAAGTGATGATACAAAAAAATGAAAGGCCATCTTAGATGCATGGCACTAACCCATGAGTATGGATTGAGGCATTTTCTGTTGAAGAACAATGCTGGTTATGATAGTGAAGTTATGGCACCTTAGTTATGTGATATATCTTGATGGTGCTAGCTAGAGATGTCATTGATATATTTAAGCATACTACTAGTACATGTGTTGTTAGACGTTTAGTATTTGTTGTAGTGAATGGAGGATTGATGTTGATCTGTAGATGTACATAGTTGGTACACATTTTGAGTTTCATTGATATATCCTATGATGTATTATTGGAATAATATTTGTTGGATGTCTTGGTGATGGGCAACATATTGGAAATATAGTTGGTAAGTTGATGAGGTCATCATGTTGTACATCATTGATGATTCATAGCTTGATCTATAGTTGATGTATGATTGTTACATTTCTAGTACATTGGTAGAGGCACCTACTAGCAGTATGATTGGCACATATTTTATGGAGGATTTGGCATACATGTATGAGGATTCATCATGTTGTGGTATTGGTGTAGGGTTGATGTACTTTCTTGGTACAAGTGGTGATACATGTTAATATACATATTTGGTACACTCATAGATGGAATATGCTTGATGATAGTACATCATTGGTATTACTTGATTAACACAACAATTGGTAGTTGTTTGAGATACATGGCTATGACACTTGGATCATGATGGAGACATATCATGAGTGATATGACACTTGTTTGGCATATTGGTAGATGCACATGGTTGGAATATTGGTAGATGCACATGCTGGCATATGGTTGATACATTCCATTGATGAGATCTTATGGCACATTGTATGGTATTGATGTACATGGTTGATGTACATGGGTGTTGTTCATGATGGACACAAAATTGGTACATGATTTACTTGGGTTATGTTCTACTCATGATTATTTATTTTATTGTTGACATATATTTTGTTTCATAATGGTTGGTATGGCATGAGTTTGATGCATGAACAAGTCCAAGGATCGTCATATGGTAGCATATTGTTCATATTGCAGAGAATATAGGGGAATACATACCCATAGGGGGATTCATTCTTCTTCCCATGGTTCTAGGAGGAGAAAAGAGACCTATACTTGAAGAAAGAGCACGGAGGCATAGTTCTAGGGGGAGCAATGGTCACAGGGGGAGTATGAGCGATGTATCTTCAGCATTACATCATAGTGATATCCCTTTTTCAAAAGGGGAGAGATTATTCAGAGGAAGATCAAAGGCATTTAGATAGGGGAGCATTCCCAAGGAGATTTCAAGCAGGGGGAGCAACCCCAAGGGGAGAATGACCCTTTGCCATTGATGTCAAAGGGGGAGAGATAATCACATTGATGTGATTGATGTTTATTTATGGGGATATATAGTCACATTGATATGTTTGATGACTATTGATGTAGAGCATGCCTTGTCTACATGTTTACATCAAGGATTGGTGTTGAAATCAATGTTGGTATTTCCATCAATGCCAAAGGGGGATATTGTTGGATCATGTTGTCATTGATGCCAATGGTTTGAATGATTGATTTCATTGATTGATTTCAAGTGATTGATTGATGCCAAAGGATTGATTTATTGATGATTGATGTCAAATGTAATATGTATTGTCTGTGATGAGAATGGATAGATGTCAAGTATATGATGCATATGATGTCATGCATAGATGAAGAAGGATCAATGAATTGTCATTGATATATGATGCAAAGATGAAGATGGATCGATGTGATTTCCTTAATATATGATGCATATTTAGATTGATCATTATAGTCTTATCATAGTTGATAAAGTGCACAAATGGATGAACTCCAAACTGGTCCCCTTATGGTGAAAGCCCTCACAGGAAGATGCTTTATGGATTGAGTTATCCTAGAAGTATGGTTGGAGAATCCATGCTTATATGTGGAATAATGAGATGAATATCAATGAATTTTTTAGTAAAACTATCCTAGATGGGCAGTGCTTGTCATGCCATTTCCGGTGGTATGTGGAATGTCACATAACTCCTCACGGTTTGAGAGTTATGGCCTTACAAAGTTGGAGGACCCTCATATGTTGGCTTGAAGCCCCAAAAGGTCAAAGAAGTCAAAGAGCTTGCAAAGAATATATTATTATTTAAATCATAAAGTAAAGAGACAAAATCAAGGAGGAGTATTTAAATAATAAAGTGAACTGACAAAATTAAGAAGGATTATTTAAATATTAAAGTAAGGTGACAAAGTCAAACAGGAATATTTAAATAATAAAGTAATGGAGAAATTTCTAATTATGGAAAGTGGTTAACCCTAGAAATGAGTAAAATAGGTTAAGTGACCTAGAAATGGGTTAAGTGAACTAGAAGTGGGTTAAGTGACCTAGAAGATGAAGAGTATAAATAAGAGGCAAGGATCTCTTGTGAAATGAATCCTTGGTGTATCTTTTGTGTGTATCTCTTGAGCATGATTGAAGATCTATTATGAGAGAGAGAGATACTATGGAGGATCTCATGGACGCATCAAAGTTTCAGCAAGTCTGAGATCATGAAAAAAAAAGTCTCGGAAGTTCAGAAACCCTAGTTTCTGAGGTGTCGCAGGCTACAATGAGCCAGGACACGTACATACACAGGTTGTATGAAGACAGGGCATGTGCAATGGATGAAGTGATGAAGATTGGTGTGTGAGTTGATTACAGGCTCTTGAATACTGAAGCAGGTTCCAGATCTACATTCTATGGGCTCAGATCTGCCATAGAAATTCTGGTATGGTTATATTATTATCTTGATGGATACTCTTGTTTGTTGTGTGGTGAATGCTTAAGGCATTCTTGGTATGGTTGTTGTGATGTGGTTTGTGTTGGTTGATGGACTAAGAAACACTTCTATGATTCACTACTGATATGATGTCTATAGTATGTTGGTTTACACATGTTTGAGTACCATTCATATTATATGGTTGATAAGTATGAGTAGTCTATTGGAGAGCTTGGATGTGTTGTGAATGGTTGTGGGTCAGATTGGACAGTAAGAGAAAGAAAATAACATGATTGAAGGTTGCAAAGGATCTGAGTATGTGATGAAATGAAAAACCCTAATTGCTTAGAGGTGATGCGCAGGTTGTAATACAGACTGACCACATACATACGTGGGTTGTAGTGAGCCAGGGCACATACATACGCGGGTTGCACTATTGACAGGTCATGTATCTATTGCAGATTGATATCCGTTGAGGATTGTTGCCTCATCTCAGTTGGTACTGACTATGTAAGCTGAGTCTTGCATTATAGAGCTGATGCTCTTGTAGAGTTGTACTCTATTCAGTTGTTGTTGATAATCCCCAAGGATTGAAGTCCGTAATATAAAGAAACTTGTACATACATCTTGTATTCTTTGTGTTCCTTGTGGTGATGATTTGTTGATGATATATTGCTGATATATGTTTCTAATATGTGTTCACATTTAACTGTTTATAAATGAAAGCAATGAGTAATGACTTAATGGTGATTGATAACTAATGATTTTTTTGTAAGAGGGATGTTTTGGGAAAAATATCCCTACACTATTCACCCTCCCTCTCAATGTAGTTGGTGTGTCCAACATTAATCAATACACAAGGTAAATAAATGTATAAGTAGAGTAACACATGATAGAGAGCACTTATATTTAATGAAATGAATCATCAACTGGCTGCAGACCAAGGACTCTCCATCCAACCGTAGGCATTGTTGTTCCATATCTCAACAACAATTTCACCCTCGAGCTAGGGCTATGAATCCACAAGGAAGGTTCCAGAGTGTCACTCATCTTCTCAAACCAGTCAGCACTCAAGCTCTCACAGGATTCTCAACACACACAACAATCCAAAGTACACCAACTCTCTTCTACCCAACCTACACAACCCAAGAGAATGGACTCCCTTTTCTGCCATGCAGTCCCTTAGGTTGTGCACCTCCTTCCAGGGATTTAGTGCATCTGGTCAAGAATATCCATGCTGAGATTCTCAGGATTTGTAGTTGTGGAAAAAATTTAACACATTCCAATGCATCTCAGACATGCAAGCATTAATTCATGGTCGGAATACACAAACAATCATTACTGCCAACAAAACCTTGGATCCTCTCCACTATTCATTTTTCTTTCCCAATCCAAGTTCAAAATGAATGAGGAATTAAGAGTGGGTGAAAGAATGAATGGAGAGAGAACACAATGAAAGGTGTGAACAATGAATAATGAACAATGAGTGAGTGAGTGAGTGAGTGAACCCCCCACTGACCAAAGATTGGTTTATATAATTCTTGGAATTAGAGAACCACATGGCCTTCCCCCAAGAAGCTCGTGTAATTGATATTCTCCATCAAAACAAAAATGGGTAAATAAAATATAAAATAAATACTTAACCCCTCAAGCCCCCTCTCTTGTGGAATCATAGCCCCCTATAACTCTTGTCCTTGTCTATCTAGCATCTTGTGATGTATATATTATTAATAATGATCAAAACATTATATTTCCTACGCATACTAGCCTCTTTTAATTGTTTGGGCACTTTGGCCTTTCATAATTAATAAAATACATTATTTAATATGGGGCTCAAAACTGGGGTATTACACCATGCCATGCCATGCCTTGCCTTTCCATGCCATGCCATGCCTTGAATTCACTTTCCATGCCATGCCTTTCCTTCACATGATATGCCATGCCATGCCTTGTTTTTCCATGCTCCAGATCCAATGCAACCGATGGTTTGTCCATCTGAGTCTCAGTTTGATGTTTATCGCGAATTACAACTCACCTCCTCAATCCATTCAGGGACATGTCGACAATTTGTTCTATATGCATAAAATCCAAAGCAAGCAGCATAATGGAGTTATGTAAGCTCCCAGACATCTATTTTTCCAAGTCTCACGTGACTACACTACCCATAATTTCCTAGCACAATGTTCTTGAAAATCGACCTCTCATTCATAAATTGCACTATGCCTCATTGACAAAATCCCTAGTGGAGGAGATCCTCCAACCAACAATTTTCCAATCAACGAAATGACAATGGACGGGCCCCACTAGATGAAACTTGGTGCCTTGGATCCAATGCAATTGACAGTTCTTCCATCCAAGTCCTAGTTTTAGTTTTATTGTGAGTTGTAACTTTCCTACTCAAGCCATTCAAGGACATGTCAACAATTTGGTCCAGGGGCATAAAATCCAAACCAGGTAGCATAACGGAGTTTCGTAAGCTCTTGCACATTTTTTTTCCAAGGCCCACGTGACTAAACTACTCACGATTTCCCAACACATTGTTTTTAAAAATTGACCTCTCGTTCAGAAATTGAACTATGCCTAATTGAGAAAAACCCTAGTGATGGAGATCCTCCAACAAATAGTTTTTTCGGTCAACAGAATGACAATGGAAGGGCCCCACTATTTGAAACCAGGTGCCCTAGATCCAATGAAACCAACAGTTTGTCCATTCAAGTTGTGATTTGAGCTTTATCGCGAATTGCAACTCGTCTACTCAAGCCATTCAGGGACATGGCAAGGCATGACAAGAAAAATGTGTCGGTATACGTCTAGGTCTCGGTATGGAAAGACAAGGCGAGGAAAGGCAAGACATGACAAGGCTAAGAAAAGATAGACATGGCAAGGCAAGGCAAGGTCTAGGCCTAGGTCTAGGTAAATCCTATTAATTATGATAATCCATGTTTCACAACTATGAAAATACCTTAGACATATGAATAAAGAGAGCTTATGTTATGGCATTGAAATTCTCATGCAAGTATTTTGATCTAAGATAGATGGGATAACAATTTGTATAATTACATGCTTAATGAATCCTTTGATTGTAATTTTTACGTATGGAATTTGTTCATTTAGCACAAGCATTATTTTTCTCAGGCAAAAGATAAGGTATGATACATGAATGCCATTTTTTTTATTAAATTAACTTGATAAGAAATTCTCTCTAATGATGAAAATACCTATATTTTTACAAACAATGGCAATGGCATGGCAATGGAAGGCAAGGCAAGGCCATGGTATGGCAAGGAAATGCAAGGCAAGACATGAATTGACAAGCCAAGGCATGACACAACGTGGAAAGGCAAGGCATGGAAAAGCATGGCATGGCAAGTGAAAGAAATACAAGGCATGGAATGGCATGGAAAGGCAAGTCAATGCAAGGAAATGGCATGGAAAGGCATATCATTGGCATGGAATGGCGATGCATGACAATGGAATGGCATGGAAAGGCATGGAAATGGCATGGCAATGGGATGCAAGGCATGGAAAGGCTAGGAAAGGCAAGGCATGTCATGGAAATGCAAGGCATGACATGCCATGGCATGGAGTGGCATGGCATGGCATGACAAGGCAAGACATGGCATGGCATGGCATGGCATGCCAAGGCAAGGCATGACATAGCATGCCAAGGCAAGGAATGGCATGACATGGCATGGAATGGCATGGGATGGAAAGGCAAGGCATGGTATGGAAAGGCATGGAAAGACAAGTGAAGGCAATGCCAATCCATGCCTTGCTAAGTCATGCTTGTTGACATATTGTAACTTCAAAGAATATTCTACCTAAGAAGGAGTGTTGAATAATATTGTTACGTTATATTTGTTAATTAGGCCCTATTGTGCCTTTGTAAAATTCGGCCCTATTGTGCCTTGAAAATTAAATGTAAATTAAGAGGGTAAAGTGATAGGTCATCCCAGACCTAATTTTAGGCCAGACATACCACTATTTATAAGGGAGGTCAGCACCTCATTTGGATACACACACCAACTAGCTCTGCAGTGCACAAGTCTTGGAGAAGAACCTATTGCAGTTAGGTGTGACGTCAAGTAGGGTTCTTGGTATATATATTTGTATCTCTTGGTTAAGTAGTGCGCTATTCTTTCCTAGTGAAGGAGTAGAGGAGGATCTTCTACTTTGTTTTTGGTCTATCTATATTGAGGAATTTTTGGATGGGTTTTCTTCCCCATGAGGGTTTCCCAGGATAATTTATGTGTCTCTATTGTTTCTCTATTTTTCTCTCTTTTAGTGATCTTATTTATGCATATAATGTGCTAAATGATTGTAATAATAAAGAAGAACCGTACCTGCTAGTTGTATAAGTAAAAAATCAACATGGTATCATAGCAGGCCTAAAAGAGACCAAATCATACTTTATAAGAAGTGGCTAGTTTCAACGCACCCTCTCCAAGATTCAATTTCAGTATTGCAACTACTGCAAAATTAGGTTTTCTACACAAACCCTAAGAGTGGCATTTTCACCTTTGTTGGAGGATGTTGGTGAAACTAAGATCACCTAACAAATCGCCCAAGCAAGGCGCATCACTTCCCTAGATCAAAATTCTGAAATTTGAAATTTGAGAAATTAGGATTTCCTCATAAAACCCTAAGTTGCAATTGCAGTACCAGTTGCAGTTGCAGTATCAATTGCAGTTGCAGAACCAATTGCAGTTGTAGTGCTAATTCATTCGTTCCAATTCCTTCATGCCAATTGCAATTCCAACACCAGTTATAGTGATTTTTTTTTTTGTGAAGCGTTGGGACTAATTGTTCGAGTGCACCTTACCCTAGAAAACCTCCAGCTACCATGAAGCACCTTTAAATTTTTAAAGGCTTGTTATTTCTTGTTGTTTCTTCTGGATGGTGCCACTACCTGGCGATGTTGTTAGAGTTATGTACTTACATATGTTTAAACTGTATCATTATTTTAAAGGGTAATTGTAGGAGAAAGGATCTTTTGTCTAAGCAACAATCATAGATCCAGAAGGATATCAAATCCAACACATTCAGAGGAACTATGCACCCCAGTTTTGATTACTTTGATATGCCTCTACATGTTATGGTGTTATTGTGATCTAATGAATATCCAGGTTGCATTTTGATATGTTGAAGTTATCATACTAACCATTGGTCAAAATTAAATTCAAAGTATTAGATTGATTAAAGTTGATATTATAGACTTTATTCACTAACTTAGATTTCTGTCAAGATAGCATATTGTCTTAGTATAAAGGATAGGCTGAAAAAAATACTTGTCATCTTGAGTGAAGAAGACTTAGAAGAAAAACAACAACACTAATTCTTGAGGAAAAGACTCGAGGTTCTAGGTTACCATGGAGGAATGATTGATCACAACACTAGAAGAGTGTTGCTCTCATTTCTTATTATTATATTTCTCACTTTTGACCCTTGTTCTAGGCTGATCACAAGTGATAACTCTGAAAAACGATACTATGACTATTGTTCTCACTATTGTGTTTATTATTATTATAAATAGTATTATTCTTGTATACTATTTCTCCATTGTTTTTCTTGTTCTAGGCAGGTCACAGGTGATAACCCTGAAGGGAGCTATAGTGATGGTTGCAGGAGGAAACATCTTATATGAAACATGAAGAAAACTATCCAAGTTGTATACATGACCATATACATCCATGTACCAAAGAATAATAAGAAGACGTTACTTTTTCCAGATACAGAACATCTCATATGAATACAGATCATGAGGAGAAAAAGGCTCCAAAGATGACAGAACAAATCCCTCTAGTGCAATTGATCACTCTTTATATAACCAAGAAGAGTTAGTAGATCCAAAAGGGCCTACCTAGAATCAATATAGTAACCAAGAAGAGACCAACATAATCTCATGACACTTTGCAGGATGCAAATCCATATAGCATTGATGAGCCATATCAAAGGGAGGAGATGGATCCGAAGATTATATAGACTCAAAGGGAGTCAAGTCTCAGAGGGAGCATGGAGCCTGATTTTAGAGAGGATCAGATGAGAAAAGAGACATCTTCCAGGACTGACAGACATATTCCATGAGTTGAGAAGACTAGATTGTAGCTTCAGAGACTTCTAGGAGACGTAAAATATCCTAGGAAGATTCCCTTTTTTCAGTGATAGAGGAGGAAGCCAGTCAGAAGTACTAGTATATGGATTTTTCCTTGAGACAAGAAGGGAAGTCAGTGGTGACTTCCAATATTTATCTAACGGAACAAGCATGTTGTAGATAACAATATAATGATGTACAAAGACTAATTTGTGTCCAGAGGATTCTCCTAGAAAGAGGGAGAAGACTATGACGAGACACTTGCTCCGGTAATCAAAGAAATAGTTCCATTGTTCGTGAAGACAGCCAGAAAAACCATGATTCTGATACAATATGAGATTCAGAGGGAGCAGTCCCTGTATTTGAGATTGAGTTGCCTCCATGAAAGAAGAAAATATACCTTCAATATCAACCACTCTTAGTTTCAAATGAAGTTGTTGCCATGATAGAATAGAGGAGCTACTCTCAAAGTTCAACAACTACAGTGAGAATAGAGCAGTCATTCTTAGCTTCAGAAATAGCAGCTACAGATGTAGAGTCTCATTTCTAGAAGGAACAGTTGCAGAAAAAGTAGAGGACATACTCTCAAGAAGTGACACAAATAGTGCTTTGCAGAAATCACATAGAACCAACACATGATTATGCGGATTGATTTGCAGCTGAGCAAGTGTACCAGGTTGGTACAATGTGATGTGAAATTTTGGTTTCGAAGTACAGGACATGAAGACTCATGTCTGCAAGTTGAAGCAAGCTCCAAGAGCTTGGTATAGCAGGATTGATAGTTTTCTGATGAGCTTGGGATTTACCAAGAGTAAAGATGATCCCAACCTTTACTTCAAGATTTAGAATGATGGACCAGTTATATTGTTTCTATATGCGGATGAATTTTTCTTGACAGATGAATAAAATCTCATCACATATTGTAAGAAGAATATTTCTGCTAAGTTTGAAATGAAGCACCTAGGCTTGATGCACTATTTATTAGGTCTTGATGTATGAAAGGGCCCAGAAGAGATTTTCCTTAATCAAGGAAATTATGTTGTGGAAATTTTGAAGAGATTCAACATGATGGAATGTAAAGCCATGTCCACTCCTATGGAGATGAATATGAAGTTATTGGTTGATACTTCGTCAGAAATAGTTGATGTTACTCTATATAGACAGGTGATTGGTTCATTGGTGTATCAACGAATACCAGACCAGATATATGCTTTTCTTTGAACACCTTGAGTCAGTATCTAGTGGAGCCCAAATGTGTTCACCCTGTAGTTGCAAAGCATGTGATGAGATACCTTAAGGGTACATTGGAATATGGCCTCTATTATACATGAGATTGTGAATTCAGATTGTATGGCTATACTGATTCATATTGGGTTGGAAGTGCTTCAAATAGAAAACACACTTTAGGATATTGTTTAAGTTTAGGGTCAACCATGAGTTCATGGAAAATTAGGAAGAAATCTAGTATTTCTCTCAGTACGAAAGAAGCGGAGTACATTGCAGCATGCTCCACTAGTTGTGAAGCCATATGTCTTTGGAAGTTGTTGACAGGTTTATATGAACTAGAGATGGATGCTACCCTGATCTTTTTTGATAACCAGAGTTGCATAAAGATGACAAAGAACCTAGTGTACCACTATAATATGCAACACATTGAGATTCAATACTACTACATTCATGATATGGTACATAAGGGATCTATTAAGCTCCAATAGGTTGGCATGGATGAGAAGGTAGCAGATTTGTTGACTAAGCCTATGTCTTGTGTGAAGTTTGAGTACTTCTGAGACAAGATTGGTGTAGTTTGAAAGCACTTCCCTCGAAAGGGGGAGTGACGCTGATGATACTATGGTATCCTGACCACCAATAGGGAAACTCATTAGGATTTATATCCTAGGGGATTGATCATCCCTAGATAGATCCCATAAGGCTCACATGGATTTTCTGTCGGAGTGCCTATGTATGTGTATACTTTCTCTGGTCAGTAGTGTGGTAGCTTGTTAGTATTCATATCCTAGGGTATTTTATTATCCTTGGACATATCTCGTAAGGTCTAGATGGATGGTCTATTGGAGTGCCCACTATTTTTTTTATTGTTGTTGTTGTTGATGATGCTCCTGTCTCATTCTTTTTCCATTTATGTTGTTGTTCCAGCTTTGTGCTATTGATGTTGATGTTCCAAATTCATGATGTTGATGATGATGATGTTACTCCAACTCTACACTGTAGATTATGACGATGCTCAGTTTCTACTGACGTTGATGATGAGAAAAAAATCTAATGATTTACAGTGTTCCAGATGTTGATGACGATGTCTCCTCCTCTTGATGTTATATTGAGTCAAGTCAGCCGTTTTTTATTTTGTCAGTAGAATACCCTTCTTGTTAAGGGGGAGTGTTGAAATATTTTAACTTCAAAGAATATTCTACCTAGGAAGGAGTGTTGAATAATATTTTTATATTATATTTGTTAATTAGGCCCTATTGTGCCTTTGTAAAAATCATCCCTATTGTTCCTTGACAATTAAATGTAAATTAAGAGGGTAAAGTGACAAGTTGTCCCAGACCTAATTTTAGCTGGCCAAACCACTATTGATAAGGGAGGCCAATGCCTCATTTGGATACACACACTATCTAGCTCTGCGGTGCAAAAGTATTGGAGGAGAACCTACCATAGTTAGGCGTGACGTCAAGGAGGATTCTTGGTCTATATCTTGGTATCTCTTGGTTAAGTAGTGCACTACTCTTTCCTAGTGAAGGAGTAGAGGAGGATATTCTTATTTTTTTTTGGTCTATCTATATTGAAGAATTTTTTGTTGGTTTTTCTTCCCCATAAGGGTTTCCCAGGATAATATCTATGTCTCTAATGTTTCTGTGATTGCCTCTCTTTCAGTGGTCTTATTTATGCAACTAACGTGATAAATGATTGCACTAATAAAGAAGAACCATAATTTCTAGTTGTATAAGTAAAACATCAACAATGCCTTTCCTTGCCATGCCATGTTGTTATAACCCTAAATTGCACCACACATGCTTACCTGGCATCAGGACAAATCATATCTCTTCCTTACCCAAAGCCATGTTGAATAAACTCTTGAAAACCCTCTTAAATCAAGTGGCACACGCCCTAACCCTCTACTGCACGTGTTGGAACACTGGCAGGCCTACTACTGCACGCGTTGGAACGCTGGATGGCCCACTATAGCCCGCGTTTACCTAACAAAGCACAAAAACAGGAAAGTTGCCGACGGGACAAAAAGCTTTGGGTCAATTAACTAAAACTCCCAGCCATGCATGGTCGAGAGTTCGTCCAAAACCCTAGCTCCTTCTAGCCTATAAAAGAAGGGGTAGGGGTACTATTTGGAGGAGGAAAAAGATAGCAAAGAAACTCTGCCCAATTGTCGAATCCATTTGTCCCAACACTTTAGCCTTTCCTCAAGCCTAAGAAGAATTTAAGCAAAGCAGTTGGAGGAAAAATAAGAGGAGGAGCCCAGGATCAGGATCGAGGAGCGGTGGTCAATCTCTATCATTATTGTAAGTTGATTCATCTTGATATTAATAAAAGAATACTTTTCCCATCCCAATGCATGACTTATATATGTTTTATTCGATTTATGCTTAATCTCTAACCCTCAAGTAGAAAAATAGCATGCATGCGTAGTGTTTTGTCTTGATTGCATGATTGTCTTTGGAAGGAGCAGCGCAAGCAAGTAGACAAAGCGCAACGAAGGATCTACACCAAACATCAGTAAAAAGGTTAGTAGGTTCTTTCTATGTTTGCATGTGAAAAAGGGGTTTTGAGTTTGGGGTGATAGGTTAAAAGTGATTTATTTAGGGTCATTATCTGCATGCAAGTTCATCCCTAGCTTGTTAGTTCGTAGGGTATTATTTCCCAACAACAGAATTGGCAACTCCACTGGGGAGTGATACTCTTAGGGTTTCCAGATTTAAGTGAGGTTTTTGGGTAGTTTAAAGGATCATATTCTCTGTTTCTTTGTTTGTCTGTTTTCTGTTAGGTCAGAGCAACAGGGAACCTGGTTCTTTATACCAGTTTTTCCTCGACTGCACTTGACATTTATTATCGGGACACACAGAGGTACATGTGGCCTGCAGAAGGCCTGCACGCGTGTAACCCGTGCCCTAACCTTCTACAGCCCACGTTTGAATGCCTGTTGTAGTGGTTTCAGTAGCATGTAGGGCTCAGAGAGCTTAAGAGGCAGTCTCCTCTTCCCTGTCAAAATTTTACATTCTCAGGGGGCTTTCTGGATCCTGTCTGGGTCTTGCTGGTTTACAGTCTTGTCTCAATCTATTTTCTTGCGTTTGTTATTTTTGCAATTATTTTTCTTTTCTGTTAAGAAGAAGCATCCAAGCCTTTAAGAGACCCTGGTTGTCAATACTAGAGGCCTTTTCAGGTCTGAGTTGCCTGTGTTTTGTTTTGTCTTAGCATTTATACAGACCCGCAGCCTGTGCAAGTTCAGCCCGTGGGTACCCGCGCCCTGTTATAGCTCAGCACGCGTTTGCACGTGTGCTGTTTCAGTGACAGTCGCGGACTTGATTGGGTGCTTTTCAATCAGGGTGGGGCAGTCATCCCCTCCTGTGGTGAGAAGTGTTCCTCTCAGGGGGTTTGAGTCTAGGGTTGCACAGTCAGTAGGTTAGGGTTTCTTACCCTTAGCCTGTTGTTTCTTAGATTGATTGTTGATAGGAAAGATAAAAAATAAAAAGATTTTTGTTTTATGGTTTTTAGATAAGCGTAGGAGTCGGTGCTTTCTTGACTGTCATTTGTGCATCT
The DNA here is from genome assembly GCA_009831015.1 of Picea engelmannii. NCBI lineage: Eukaryota > Viridiplantae > Streptophyta > Pinopsida > Pinales > Pinaceae > Picea > Picea engelmannii. The sequence goes on along the minus strand of ML803451.1, from coordinate 93,885 downwards.
TTTCCCTGGTTCTTTGCGATCTGCGCTTTCAGCCATAATTTTATGTTGTTTTCTTGGTTTTATGCTCGTTGGAATTTTTCCTTTGTTGCTTCATTTAGCACTGAAATAAAATAAAAAAATCTCTTTTTCATTTGCTTCTTTGTTTGAAGATTGTGTCGATGCATCAATAGCTAGGAAGAAGTCTTTTTTCATAAGTTTTTTCAGAGAATTTAGGAGCATAAGTAGCTCACAGAATGAGCGAAATTCCTTTATGTTTGTTGCAAGAAATCTTAGAAAAGTTGAAAAGAAAAGAAGTCTTTCTTAGTGAAAAGTTGCTAATTTTTGCATTTTTTGTAAAAGTTTTTGTTTCCAAGCATTTATTATTCCTTTTTCTTTGAGTCTTTACACACCATCAGTTTCACCTTCATACCTTGTGACGTAAAAAATCCCATTAAAAGCAACGCTAAGTTAAAATCTATTAGACTCTTTTGTTTGTAGGGTTCATACACTAGCTCAGGACTAGGGCCTTGGTATAGGTTGGAGAGTAAATTCTCCAAGGCCACTCAAACCAAACATTGGAGTCTGTCAATAGGGAGTGTAGAAGTCCAGTTGCGTGAAAGTTATCTGGGACCCCCCTCTAACACAGGGGCTAAACACGAGGTCGCATAAGGAAAGGTAGCGGAGATAACCCCTCCAAAGCTGGACCGAGCGTAGTGGAGAACACATATCGAGGATTTGTTAAGGGATTCCGTCGTTTGCATTTGCCACGGGGCTTTGTGGGTCTCGAATCCATTCGAGGTCCTCAGTTTTCTTCTCGACCATTTTCTCTCGATACCCTTGATAGGTTTTGGGCTTGATACCCTGCTCATTGTGGTCTACCCAACTATCGACTGTACCCGCCTGGTGACTGTTCGCATGCTGGAAAACTAGTTGCCAATCTTTTCTAGGGACATACACAGGTGACTGCGGGGGTATACCACGGTACCTAGGACAAACATCGGGCCACGCTTCGCAGAGTATACCCGGAGGGTGCTTCCGGTTTCGAGTTGCACTTGCACCGGTAAGTTGCTCTAATGTTGGTTGTTGTAACTGTTCTTCCAAATAGTTTAGTGTTTGCTTGATTTATCTCTTAGAGGCTTCATTTTAGTGTGTGTTACTGTTTGCATGTGTAGAATACCTTAGCGTGTCATGGATCTTCTCACACAGTGGAGGATTCAGAGCTCCGTCGGTCACGAAGGCTTCTGGGCCTACCGCCGGTTATACTGGAGCCACCCCCGCCACCATTGAGGCGGAGGCTAGACCAACAAGGGTATTTCAAAGCAACCAGGTTTCAAACCATTGAGCTCGAACAACTCCCGGAGGAATCAATCGCCAATCTTGGTTCAGTTGAAACCCCAACCACTGATACTTGGCCGCAAGTTATTGTGCCAATTCAATTTTACGAAAGCCTGTCAGTGCCTCACACAGCTATGGCAACAAACGATGTTACTTCCTTTGGGAATTATTCTATTCCCATCACCATTGTCACCATAGGAGAAGCATCTCCTAACTTGTCGTCGTCGGTCCGAGCCACTACAGTCTCGACCGCAACTACGTCGCACAGTGGTCCGTCCCCATCTATTGCGGTGGCCACACCTCCCTTCACACCTAGTGCAACAGGCCCTCCGTTTTCATATGGTATGCCTAGTTTGGGTACAAGTCCTGCACTCACTTACTCCACTTTATAGACTTTGGGTCTGGGGGCAGGGAGCTCTAACACTCCTCTGCAAGGTCAACTTGGGGGCATTCCTGTCCCTTTTAATGCTTTTCCTTATGCTGGAGGTCATATCTCTCCTTCGTCCCCTTCGCTTGGTGGTCTGCATCAGCAGTCCGTCGGGCAGCCTGCACACACGAGTTCATTTGGAGCCGGGAGTCAAGGAACACCTGCGAAAACTCTGTCGGTAGGTTCATCACCGTTTGTTTGGAACGGGACGTTTGGTAAAAAAACTTTCGCATCCACTGCTTTCCCATCTGGGGGCACACCCAGTTTTGGACAATCTACTCTGGCACAGGGTACTATTCATGCGCCGGGGGCACATATACCAGGACCTTGGAGCTCAGGACAAGGATCCGTTCCTTCCTCTGGAATGTCGTTCTGGGGTAATTCTTTCCATAGTCAATGGAACCCCGGATAGACTTCTATGCCTCTCCCATGAGGACTGGCATGGGGTAATCCTTCCCAAAGTCTGTCAAACATGATGAATGCCCAACATCCTATGTCCTTTATGGGGAATCAGCCAATGATGTCTCCTCATATGCAAAATCCTTATGCTGGTCAGGGCCATGGTTTCTACCAGAATCCAGGCCAGTAGCCAAACTTTTCCTAGCAACCTGGTGCCAGTCAAACTCCAGGACCCGTTTTCCCAGGCTATCAGCAGTAACCCAAACTACCAATCCTGGCGACGTTACACTTGCCAGATTTGACAAGGTTGTTAAATGATCCTATTTGTCACTATCCACGTTGGCCTCCTATGCAAACAAAGTTGCCTTCGAACATTCCAAAGTTCGAGGCCAAGCCTAATGAAGATCTGGGTGATCACGTGACTACTTTTCATCTTTGGTGTTCATCTAACTCACTAAAAGATGACTCCGTCCAGTTGTGATTGTTTCAATGCACTCTTATCAGGAGTGCCATGAAATGGTACATAGAGCTTGATCGTTCATGATATTATTCTTTTGGCGAACTGGCTATGGCCTTCCTCAACCATTTCCAGTTACCTGTGAGATACGACGTGGGAACCGAGCTGCTTGCTAATTTCGAACAAACAACAGTGGACCATATCTCTGACCATATCCGAGAGTGGCGACGCTAAAAGAGTCTAATCAAAGTGCCAGTTCCACCAGCATTCCTGCTTGAGTGGTTCCTTAAGTCTTTAGCTCCTCAATTATCCAAAGACGTCGCAACTTCTGGGGTTTTCTCTGAGGAAGATGCCATCGTGAGGGCTCAACAGTTTGAGCTTATCTATTCTCAGTCTTGTTTATTATATAACATCCTGTCGGATGAACCGCGATCAATTCTGGATAAAACTAGACAGAGAGTCGAACCACATGCCGATGGTATTGTTGGTTCATCCCAAACCAAGCCCGCTGAGCAATTTACAAAACAATTGCAACAGTTATCCATACAACACTCAGCGGCCAGCCAGACTACTGCTTTGGCTCCTCCTCCTACCCAAACGTCGAAAGTACACTCCGTATAGACAACTATCCCAAAGGCCAACCAATAGCCTGAAGGGAAGAAAAAACAACGAAAGAAGGGTAAGGGGGAGAAAAAACCCACTGATAATGCTGGCGAGGGCACAATGAAAAAGCGGAAGGTGAGGTATCCATGCAACTTGTGTGCGGAAGACCACCCAACCCATCTATGTCCTCGACTTGCAGAGGCCCAGAAGTTTGTCACACAACAACAACAAGTTGTATTGACTAATCCCTTTCAGCATGGGAAAATTTTAACTCAAGCCTCTGCAAGTGCGGAAGGGGGCAGTTCAGAAACCTGCCCTCCTCCTAACAATTCCTCATCCGTGAACGTATACATGGTTAGGGGTGATGATTTAATAACGACTAGAGCACACGACTATAGTAAACCAAGCACCTCTAAGAAGGGCAAAGAAGCTGAGATCCCATATTTTCCTTTACAGATCGAGAAGACGTTGGGTGAAACAATGACACGCATTCCAAAGGGTGCATTTAAGAAAGCTTCTCACAATCCAAACGCAAGGGCTGCCCAGAATTATTCTGTGGTGGAAGATTTATCCCAAACCCCTTGTGCTATGTCCGCTTTGGAGGTCCTCCAAAGTTGCCCTGCTCAGAGGAAAGCCTTCTTGATTGCTTTAGGCTCTACTGAGACTTGTAACCCAGGTACCATCATGTTATATACGATTGACTTGAAACCTCGTCTGCCTTACCACGTCGTGTTTCATATAGTAATGGCTCATCCCACGAAAATTTTTACACGGAATATTTTCCGCACAGTGGTCGACGAGGACGCTTCGACTTGCGTTATGTCGTTAGCATGATGGAAAGCCACTGGTCAGCCCGAGTTGTCTCCTTCACCCACTCTCCTCACTGCGTTCGATGGTCGTTCTTTCCGACCGCATGGCATCATTCCTTCTTTCCCTGTGCAGTTGGGAGGAAAGACCGTGTGCGTGGAAGTAGAGGTAGTCGATGCCCCCCTCGACTATAATCTCTTGTTAGGTCGTAGTTGGACTTATGCTATGCAAGCGGTGGTTGCTACAGTTTTCCGAGTCTTGTTGTTTCCACACGAAGGCCGGATAGTGACCATATATCAATTGCCTTCTCTAGGCCTGACCCAGCCTTGGGGGCATCCACGGTTCCCATGATTGATAATCCTCAAGCCGGTGTCGTTAACGTAGGAGTTGGTTTGTGTCCATCTTTGATGGGTAATTTTGATTACCCACCTCCTCATGGCGATGTCAATTTTATATCAACTCACCACAAGGATAAGGTTTTTCATGTTTCGTCGTTCCGGACGACTTACTTTCAGAATCCGTGGATTCTTCCTTCCCCATAAGCCATGATGGATGAGACGGGGCATGCTGGCATGTCCATGCCCTTATCGGCCGCTGAAGTAGCGTACTCTTTAGTCTAGCAAGCTTCAGCTGCTCCTGATCTGACTTCCACACACGAGTTGGATCCACTTCTAGAGCCTATCTGGGCTCAGGGTTCTCTTTCCAACACCGATTCGTTAGATTTGGTCTTGCCTTCAGACGAAGAAGTAATTGAAGCAATGACTAGTTCGGACAAACCTTGGAAAGATCTTCATCACAGATCATATTTCCTCCCAGAGTTAAGCCGAATCGAGGCAGGAGAATTCACTATCACCATGACAGGAGATCATCCATGTCCCATTAACCTCTTAGCTACCCAGGAAATTTATGCTGAGGGAAATATGGCGACTATCACTGCCACTATACCTATCAACATCTCCCAAAACCCTGGCGTCGTGGAGAATGTCTTCGTCAGAGCGGATTGCTCCCCCGAAGAGGTTCATATTTACACGGATCTTTTCAAATAATTCCGCGACGTTTTTGCCTGGTCTTATGAGGAAATTCCAGGCATCGATCCGAAAATAGTTGAACATAAAATCACAACGTATCCTGATGCTAAGCCTATTCGACAGAAACTTCGTCTAGTTAATCCTAGGAAAGCAACAACCATTAAGGTTGAGGTTGAGAAATTGCTCAAGGCAGGGTTCATTTACCCAATCCATTTGACTCAATGGGTGTCAAATCTCGTGCCGGTCGATAAAAAACAAGGTACGATTCGTGTATGTACCGATTTCCATGATTTGAACAAGGCATGTCCAAAAGATAATTATCCAACCCCATTCATCGACCAGATCATTGATGAATGCACTGGTTGTGAAGCCTTTTCGTTCATGGATGGTTTCTCAAGATATAATCAAATCCAAATCAAACCTGAGGACCAACACAAAACGACATTCATTTGTCCGTGGGGTACATTCACCTATCGTAAGATGCCTTTTGGCCTCAAGAACGCTGGAGCCACTTTCCAGTGGGCCATGTCTTTTGCGTTTCATGACCTCAAGCATATAGTCGAGGCCTATCTAGATGATTTAGCATCACACTCTCGCAAGCGAAAATATCATCCTACACACCTCCGACTAATCTTCGAACGTTGTCGCTACTTTAGGATTCGCTTGAATCCCAACAAGTGCAGCTTTTGCGTCACGTCAGGACATTTGTTAGGTTTCATCGTTTCAACAACAGGGATCATGATTGATCCTCTTAAGGTGGAGGCAATAGTCCAGTTTCCCCCCCCACGCACCATCTTAAAACTTCAAAGTCTTCAAGGCAAGGTGAACTTCTTACGACGCTTCATCACCAACTATGCCGAAATTACCAAGGGCTTTATGCGTTTACTGAAGAAAGATGTTCCCTTTTTCTGGTACTAAGCAGCTCAACGCTCTTTCGACGCATTAAAACACGCTCTCATTAACGCACCTCTTGTACGGCCACCTAATTATAACAAAGACTTCTTATTATATCTGGCTGCCACAGAGTCAACCATAGGCATGGTTTTAGTTCAGGAGGATGATTCGTATTCTGAATACGTGATCTATTACCTGAGCTGAGGCCTCGTAGGACCGAAACTTAATTATACCCATCTCGAAAAACTTGCGTTGGCAGCAGTTCATGCTGTTCAATGGTTCTGTCACTATGTTATGTTTCGCAAGACCACTGTCGTTGCCGTCGTGAATCCATTCTAGTACATGTTGACACGTCGAGTTATCGGCGGAAAAATCAGTAGATGGATGGTAATCCTCCAAGAATTTGACTTAGACTTCGTTTCAGCCAAGTCCAAAAAGTCATTGGTCTTCGCAGAACTTATCTCGGAGCTTCCGGTTGAGTCAGGTGACGTTGTGCCTGAGGAATCGCCTATCTGGGGAGATATGTTTTTGATTGAATCGTCAGACCCCTGGTACGGAGATATACTGATCTATCTCCAGACTTTGAAGTGCCCGACCTCTGCTTCTCTTGATGAGCATCGGCGGATATGCCATCAGGCCAAGAACTATCTCATACTCAATGATACGTTGTATCGAAAAGGTGTAGACTGCATCTTGCGTTGTTGTCTCACTCATGAGGAGGCTGTCATAGTGATCAACGATTGTCATACAGGAGCCTGTGGCAGTCACTTGTCTGGGTTGGCAACAACCCAAAAGATTTTACGAGAAGGTTACTTCTGGCCCACACTTATGAAAGATTGTATCGAGTCGGTCAAGAAGTGCCATCCATGCAAAATATTCTCACGGAAGATGAGGGCACATCCAGCTCCCATGTTTCCTGTCATCACCGTCGGTCCCTTCACTAAGTGGGGGATTGATTACACTACATGCAACCCCCCATCAGCAAGGGGGCACCGCTATATGATTGTAGTTGTTGACTACTTCACTAAGTGGGTCAAAGCTATGCCGACGTTCAAAGATGATGGAGAGATTGCAGCTCTCTTCTTATTTAACCAGATTATAGCACAGTTCGGCGTCCCGAGAGAGATTGTCACTGACCATGGCAGTCACTTTTAGAACCAAATGATGTTTGAGTTAACGTCAAATCTTGGGTTACGGCAAGAACATTCATCACCTTACTACCCCCAAGCTAATGGGAAGGTGGAAGCTGTTAACAAAACTGTTAAAACGATTTTACAACGAACTATCAACTCAGCCAAGTCAAATTGGCATTTGATGTTATACTCGGCAGTATGAGATTATCGAACCTCAGTTAAGACTGCAACCGGATTCTCACCTTTCCGACTCGTTTATGGGCTAGAGGAATTCTTGCCTATCGAATGTCAAATACCATCTCTGAAACTGGCAGTACAGTTATTGCCAGACACTTCTCCACTTGAAGAGCAGTTAGTACACCTTGAGCAGCTTGATGAACAGCGTCACGATGCGGCCCTGGCTAACGAAGCTCATAAACATAAGGTCAAGTGTCAATATGATAGGTCCGTTCATCCTCGGGTTTTCTCTGAGGGTGACCTTGTCCTAGTTTATGACCAAGATAAGGACCCCCTGGGGGCAGGAAAGTTTAAACCCATGTGGTTCGAACCCTTCATTATTAAGGAGGTTTTAAAAAAGGGTGCTTATCGTTTGGTCGATTTTGAAGGGAATGCTTTGGCGGAGCCTAGAAATGGGCTCTACCTCAAGAAGTATTAATCATAGAATGGTCACTGTGGGTAACTTTTTGTAACATATGTATAGTCTTTGTACTATTACTTTTTCACATTTCTTTTAAAACGTGTTATGGACGTGTCATTGATGTTATCTTTCGTCGATATGGAAGATGTCAAGAGAGTCCAAGGTGTTTGTTGGGTATGCAGACGGTGCTAGTCGCCACACGCGGAGGCTTGCCTCCACAGCTTGGGTAATCTTTACACCACAGGGTCAGTTGTTATCTTCTGGAGGTATATGCTTAGGTGACACCACAAATAATGTCACCGAGTATAGCGCAGTTATTGAGTTTCTTCGTGACACATTTTCATTGGGTATCTCTCATCTCCGGGTCTATCTAGACGCTCCACTGGTTGTGTTGCAGCTAAACAGAATATACCGGGTGCATGAACCAACTTTACACCGACAATTCCTTAGGGTACGTCTCTTGGAATGCAACTTTGATTATATTACATATTTTCATGTTCCTAGGAGTCTAAATCAAGTCACAGATACTCTAGCTAATCACATTTTAGATTGGCATCTTGCTCACACATAAAAAGATCATGATCATACACATGTAAATACATTTTTGTACACATAATCCATAAGACACAAAAAGAGATTAAAACCATATATAAACATCATAAAATCCTCAGAGTACATAGATGGGCGCAAACACCTCAAAAAGTGGGAACCATAACAAGTCACTGGGGCTTATGCCCTCAAAAAATATATACATATCAGTGCTCGTGGCACATAAAAGTCTAAAAGTCTGTTCAGGGCCTATGGGCCCTGTTATACTCAAATACAGCCTAACCCAAACGCCTAAACAATCAGACCCATGTCCGAGGTACCCCCACAATATGAGTCTACAAGGAGGGTGGCAAGTCCTCTATCTCTGCCATGGAAACTGTGCGAGTGAGCACAGTGAAGTTCCGCTCAATCTGCCTAAGAACTCTCTCGGCCTCTCCTGTTGGGAGGTTCCCTACCACTGCTGCTCCCCCGGCGGCGGTAGCTGCGGCCTCTAGCCGTGGGCGGCGCCTGTTTCGTGCATAATCAGCAGGTCGCACGGGTCCCACATCTGCACGCAATACAATGTTCACCCATCAAAAAACTCTGTTATACAAAAACATGATATATATATCAAAAAGACATAAAAATTACATATGCCAACAAAAAAAAAACTAGATAGGTGGAGACTTACCCATCTCCCCTCGCTCCTCACCAGGAGGCACCGGTATCGCTGGATCTCTAGAGAATTCAATCCCCACGTATGGGTAGTCCTCAATAGCCGGGATCTGTCGTGACAGCCAAGAAAAAAAGTCATCGTTGAAGGCCTCTGTGGTCCTTCCGCCACCCTGTCACGGAAGCAATGTTGCCCATCTGCATACTGCGGGGAAAGTAGCTAGATGTCCTCGTACTGTCAGCCGAGGACTAAAACATGGAACTCTCTCAAAGAAAAATGAACACAGGATGGTCCCAAACCCGAAGTTCCTGTGTGTCTGCTGTCTGCAAGCTATCAACTGACCTGTCATGCTTGCTAATAGTGTGGTTCTCCAATCAAAAAATTGTGCATTCATGCACTGGATTGCACAGTTCATCTGTGCGCGCGAAGCCTAATGCATGGCTGCGGAGACGGTAATTCGCCCAATGAGCGATAAGATAGTCTGAAGGGCGAGGATAGTAATACTACTAACAGGTATCGAGGAAGTCCTCTGATTGGTCCCAGCCTCGCAATATTCCTCTATCAACTCCGAGACTTTTCTCGGCCCCGCAGGAAAAGTCTGAAAGTTGACTGGTTCTCCTCTCCTCGAGAGGCTAGTCAAAAAGTAAATATGCTCGGTGGTGGGCACCAAGGATTGCCCCTCTATCATGAAAGCCTCTGCATCAGGGTGCCAATAGTCAACCAGGGCATTCAACAGCCTTGGTTGCACGCGCATAAACGGACACAAAAAGAATTTTACTAAACCACACTGCGTCAGTACGGCCATAACATTCGGATCTGCGGCCACTAACTCATTGGCGGCCTCGTTCTCCCTCTCCTTCCACTAAACATACATCCTGCCAACACAACCAAGCAAAAGGAGGGGTCAAGACTTGTTGAAATCCATTTTTTGCATCACGCGGGGGGTACCCGCGGCCTGTCGAGGCGACAGTCGCGGGTACCCGCGTGCAACTTTGGATCTGTGCGCGGGTACCCGCGGGCTGTCCCTGGACAACCTGCGTTTGCCTAGGGCCGACCTCTTTGAGGTCGACGCCCACCCCCAAAATCAGATAAACACAACAAATGAAGTATTGAAATGCAAGATAAGGGAGTTTGTACTTACTTGGTCTAAGCAGAAGTCCGTTTCATCCACTGTAGCTCCCAAAATCACGATCTTTGGCAAAGAGGGTCTTTTGGCTCCAGATTCAATTTCCAAATCAGCAATGGTGATAATGAGTTGCCAGCTTCTATTTATAGACTTTTTGGCCTCTTTTTGTCACTTTTTTGGGCCCATTTATCAGTTTCTTTATACCAAAAACCATTTAGAGTGATCTAGGAGTTATATGGGAGGGATTTGATCAGGTATTGGGACAATTTTTATTGAGTTTCAAAATATACATATATATATATATATATATTGACGGTCCATAAAAAAAAAATTCTTCAAAATTCAACTTGAGCATATAGGGTAGGATTTCATCCCGACTGCTGCATCTCGTTGCCTTTTGTTCTTATGATGTAGGATCGATCCCATCCGGTTGTGGCACAGAACTGTCATATCTTCTCTAGAAGTGTCACAACTTGGTGGTAGAGCTTGCCAAAACATGGATTCCCTAGGTAGTTCCTGGTTGCATTATGGTGTCCATGCCATTTTTAATAACACTGTAGGCTCGGGAGTCTGTGTAGTCTTTTCTGAATACGAGTTTGAGCCTCATTCACATGGGTCTTTTTCACTCTTTGTCTTACCCTCTGGACTCCCAAAACATAACGGGTCTCCTTTTAAGCCCTTTTCAGACCCTCTAAACATGAAAAGATTGTCGAGTGATCTTGTGGCCTTTCACGCTCGTTAAACTAAAATTTGAAGTCACGTCTGTCCGGTGGTAGTTTACCCCTTTTTCGGTCCGAACGGTCAACTGTACGAACAAAGGAATACTCTATTGACTCTCCATTCTTTAGAAGAGTATCCTCAAGTATAATTTTATTCCTTTTTCGGGCCTGAGGGACTAAATTTATGAAAAAAGAAACCCCCACGGAGTCCATAGTTAAGCTATTTTCAGAATCCCTAAAATTGAAAAGATTGTCGAGTGACCTTATTCTTTCACACTCGTTAAAATGGTCCAGAAGAACATTCCTGATGGAGTCCATAGTTAAGCTTTTTTCAAACTCCTTAAAATTGAAAAAATAGCCGAGTGATCTTGTCCTTTTCACACTCGTTAAAATGGTTTTGAATTGACGTCTAATCGGTGCTAGTTTATCCCTTTTTCGAACCGACTAGACTATTGACGAAAAAGGTACCCCAATGGAGTCTCCTTTTATGCTTTTTCCGACTCTCTAAATATGAAAAATCACCGAGCTTCCCTTCTTTGGGCTCATTAAACTTACATCGAAGGACATTACCATTGTGTGTTCTATCAACCGCATTTGCATACCTTACCCATCAGCCTAGTAACAGTTTGTCTTTGCGTCTTAACACCTTTGGCCACTGGAGGATTTTTCCCGAGTATCATTTCCCTGGAACATCAGTCTTGTCCTTGTGCCTTGAGCTTGTATGTTTGTTGTACTCGTTCCTTCACTATAACGTAATATTCATTTATTCTTTTATTATAAAAAAAGAACAAAAAAATCAAATATACCCCAAAAAGAGGATGGGAAAAGTATTTTCTTTATTGGCAGCATAATGAGTCGCCCTTGGATAAAGCACATCTGTCTGTTTGATCATCAAACTATGGGATGTAGTACAACCTTAGGAAGCTTTGCTCGTTATATAGAGTTGTGTCCTCCACCGTTTGGTTTCTCTTCAAAACATATGGAGAGTTTGTGTTGCCTCCTGCTTCATAGACTTATGATTAACAGATATGTTGCCTGAGTCTTATCACTTGTCGTGCTATTGTCCAAGGGAAGTTTGTCACTAAGTCTGAGTCGGCCCCTCTATAATATGTCTCTTGTCCGCATACCCGGCCATCCTGAACGTCCAATCAAGTCTTTGTTCGAAATCACTGAAGCCTTTAGTCCGATCATCAAGATTATCAAGTCCATAACCGACGAGTCGTCGAAGACCTATGGGTAGTGCAGTTGTACACTCATATTACACTCCTACCTGAGTTTTAGAAGATTTTGAAGTTGTTGCTCGAGCTCTGAAGTACAACCATCAAGCCGAATCAACTTCTGGGAGATGGATACTTTATATGTATATCTTTCTGATTTCGAGATGTAGCTCTGCTGTGTATTGTTCACGGCTACTCTTCATAGTTGTTTTACATGGATCTAAATTGTATTTGATTGGTAGCCATGGTTCTATTTTATTCCGAGCATGGGTATGCCCGCCTCGGTGAGACATTTGATATTTTTTGCAAACGGCACCTCCTGATTCCTTATTCCTGGGCTCACTCATTCAGCATATCAGTACAGATTGGTAAATAATTGGTAATGTATTTCGGCCATTAGATGCCCTTCTGACCTCACACATTAGGGGGCATCTGTTATAACCCTAAATTGCACCACACATGCTTACCTGGCATCAGACCAACTCATATCTCTTCCTTTCCCAAAGCCATGTTGAATAAACTCTTGAAAATCCTCTTAAATCAAGTGGCACGCGCCCTAACCCTCTACTGCACGCGTTGGAACACTGGCAGGCCTACTACTGCACGCGTTGGAACGTTGGCTGGCCCACTACAACCCGCGTTTACCTAACAAATCACAAAAACAGGAAATTTGCCGATGGGACAAAAAGCTTTGGGTCAGTTAACTGAAACTCCCAGCCATGCATGGCGGAGAGTTCGTCCAAAACCCTAGCTCCTTCTAGCCTATAAAAGAAGGGGTAGGGGTATTATTTGAAGGAGGAAAAAGATAGCAAAGAAACTCTGCCCAATTGCCGAATCCATTTGTCCCAACACTTTAGCCTTTCCTCAAGCCTAAGAAGAATTTAAGCAAAGCAGTTGGAGGACAAAGAAGAGGAGGAGCCCAGGATCAGGATCGAGGAGCGGTGGTTGATCTCTATCATTATTGTAAGTTGATTCATCTTGAGATTAATAAAAGAATACTTTTTACGTCCCAATGCACGACTTATATATGTTTTATTTGATTTATGCTTAATCTCTAACCCTCAAGTAGAAAAATAGCATGCATGCGTAGTGTTTTGTCTTGATTGCAGGATTGTCTTTGGAAGGAGCAGCGCAAGCAAGCGGATAAAGCGCAATGGAGGATCTACACCAAACATCAATAAAAAGGTTAGTAGGTTCTTTCTATGTTTGCATGTGAAAAAGGGGTTTTGAGTTTGGGGTGATAGGTTAAAAGTGATTTCTTTAGGGTCATTATTTGCATGCAAGTTCAGCCCTAGCTTGTTAGTTCGTAGGGTATTATTTCCCAACAACACATTTGTTACCTTCCCATGCAATGAATTGCCTTCCCTTCACTTTCATGCCATGCCATGCCTTTCCTTTCCTTGCCTTGCCATGGCATGTCATGCTTTGCCTTTCTCTTCTAGGCCATGCCTTTCCAAGGCATGGAAAGGAAAGGCAAGGCATGGCAAGGCAAGGCAACACATGGCATGGAAATGAATGGCATGACATGACAAGGGAATAAAAGGAAATACATGGCATGGCATGGCATGTCAAGGCAAGGCATGACAAGTGAAGGCAAGGAAAGTCATGGAATGGGAAGAAAATGCATGGAAATGGAATGGCATGGGAAGGAAAGAAAAGGCATGACATGGTATGGGAAGGAAAGGAAAGGAAAGGCATGGCATGGAATGGTATGGCAAGGAAATTCATGGCATGGCATGGCAATTGATGGAAAGAAAAGTCACGGAATGGGAAGGAAAGGCATGGCAAGGTAAGGCATGACATGACATGGCAAGGAAAGGCATGGCTTGGTAAGGCAAGGCATGTCTTCGCAAGGCATGGCTTGGCATTTCCTTCACTTGTCTTTCCATGCCTTTCCATTAATTTCCTTTACTTTCCATGTCATGCCACACCATGCCATGCATTTCCTTTCCTTGCCATGTTATTCCATGCCTTGCCTTTTCTTGCCATGCCTTTCCTTGACTTGACATGCCTTGCCTTTCCTTTCCAAGGAATGGGAAGGCAAGGAAAGGCATGGCATGACATGGCAATACAAGTCATGGAATGGAAAGGAAATGCAAGGCATGGCAAGGCAAGGAAAGACATGCCATGTCATTGATTTACCTAGTAAGTGCTCTATCTAAGTCGTTGATGGTTATTTCTTGAATGTATTATGTTAGGTAGTTAGAGAGGTAGTAGGGGTGTCTAGAGGGCCCATAGTGATAATAGTGGAGGCCATTCAATGTAAGGTATACTAGGTCCACCATAGTATTAAATAATTCCCACTATGGTAGTTAGATATAATAAATGTAATATGACTTCTTAGAAGGTTCAACATCTAGAAGGTTCCTCCTCTAGAATGTTCATATGTGGGTGGTAGCACTATATAAAGGGGTTCAAGAAATGCAATCAGACAAGTTGAGAAGTATTTTATTTGGATATGAATCTAATTAGGAGGTTTCCCCCTCGAAGAGGCAAGTGAATAGGAGAGCATCGTTTCCATAATAGGATCCATTGTATGGTGTTTCCCTACCTCAAGGGTTTTCTTATAATAAAAGTGTGGATTCTTATATATTTATCTGTGGATCTATTGTGTATTCAATATTTTTGGTTAGTATATTTCTAGATATACTTTGGTTCTTAACAATTGGTATCATAGCACTTTCCTTGGCAACAATTGTGGGAAAATGTTTTTATATTTTTGCATTTTTTTCCAGAGAAGCCAAAGAAGGCCACGGAATTATGGATAATTTATGTGTATTTTTGTGAAAATATTATAGAAACTGGTTGTATATCATATTATCTCTCATAAAAACACCAAATTTAAAAAAAAAATCATCTGAAACAGAGTCCGAGAAGTAAATTTATTGAAGTTTTAAAATCCGTTATTTTCAAGGTTTTTTCCACAGATGGTTGTGTGATTTTTCTAACTTATGTAGCATTTGGGCCTAAATTTACAAAACAAATTACATATCCGAGTTCCTCTCACAATTTCACCCAGTTTCAAAAAACAAATTGTCAAAATCGGATCTCTGGAAGTGAAGATATCATTGATTTAAAATCAGTTATTTTGAGGGGGGGTTTGTGATGGCGGTGGGACTGTAGAGTTCATAACTTTTCATAGGGTGCTCAGAATGCTACCAGATCAATTCCATTGGATAAATAATTTTAAGATATTTATTTTGGTATATTATATGTGGTGTTTCCGATGTATATTCGCTCTCAAATCATGGCAGCCATCAAGACAACAATTCAATATTTCAAAGTTGAAATACAACATATTCAAGAGCTCAAAGTTGAAAAGCAACATATTCAAGATGAATGTTTTCAAGAGTCCAAAATTTCAAGTCATATTATGGACGAATATAATCAAGAAATATATACTTGGTATGATTTCAAGGTCAATTGTGATGATTGGTATATGGACAGTTGTCATTTTTGGAATGATAACTATTTTCATCTTTTATTTGATGACTCTACTCCACCTTCTGTAGAGAACATGAATGTGAAAAATCAGAAGCCAATAATTATTACGAGTGTCCATCCTGCGTATTCTATAGTGGTATTATTCCTTCTAGATTCTGATACGACCCTTTACCACTATGTGGATGGATCTTCTTATTTGGATCCACATGATAGGTGTCAGTCTTTGGAGCATAACTTTTAGTTGGTTATTGGGTTCCAATATATTCTGCGTGGATTTCACATGAGCACTTGGACATGGGACTCTAGTTTTCAATAGAGGTTGGACTACTTCAGCATGGCGTCTTTCATTTCTACATGGGACCATGGTTCTCTAGTCTACTTCAGCACTTTGGTCCACACTTATCCATGGGACCCTGGTATATGGTTGTACACCCTCATAACAAGCGTTGAGGAAAACACTTTCATAAGGGGGATGGAATGTTAGGTAGTTAGAGAGGTAGTAGGGGGGTCCAGAGGGCCTATAGTGATAATAGTGGAGGCCATTTAATGTAAGGTGAACTAGGTCCACTATAGTATTAAATAATGCCCACTATGGTAGTTATATATAATAAATGTAAGATGACTTTTTAGAAGGTTACACTTCTAGAAGGTTCCTCCTCTAGAATATTCATAGGTGGGTGGTAACACTATATAAAGGGGTTCAAGCAATGTAATCAAATAAGTTGAGAAGTATTTTATTTGGAGCTGAAGCTCATTAGGAGGTTTCCCCCTCGAAGAGGAAAGTGAACATGAGAGGATCCCTTCCATAATAGGATCCATTGTATGGTGTTGCCCTACCTCAAGGGTTTTCTTATAACAAAAGTGTGGTTTCTTCTATATTGCTTTGTGGATCTATTATGTATTCAGTATTTGTGGTTATTATATTTTTAGATCTACTTTGGTTCTTAACATATTAAATAAATGTTTTGGCAAGGCAAGGAAAGACATGCCATGCCATTGATTTACCTAGTAAGTGCTCTTTCTAATTTGTTGATGGTTATTTCTTGAATGTATTAAATAAATGTTTTATCAAAGTGGTGATATTTCATGTTATCTTGTATTCATATTGAATTATCCTTGTCTTGAAACCCTCAATTTTGTGGTTACATTAACACTTACCCTTGATTTCTAGCCTTGTTAACTTGGTGTCTAGGGTTTAGTTTTCATCTTTCACCCTTAGAATACACCTCGACACCTTTTATTACATTTTTGTCATTTTTTTCAGCCCTCTAGGAATTGATGTCTTGAATATTCTAGGGCTATTATGTGCCATATTACATTTTAGCAAGCATTTGTTATCTAAACCCTAGTTTAGGCTTGCATTTTCAATCCCTTTTCATTTAATGATTACTTGTTTTAAGGGATGTTATATATGTCATGTTGTAACTTAGGTAATATAATTTATTGGCTTGGCAAGGCGTGGCATATAAATGGCATGGCATGGCAATGGTAGGCCATGGCATGGCTTATAAATACATAGCAATGGCATGGCATGTCAATGGAATGTCATGGAAATGGAAAGGCATGGAAATGTCATGGCAATGGGATGCAAGGCATGGCAAGGCAAGGAAAGGCCAGGCATGGCATGACAAAGGAAGGCATGGAATGGAAAGGAAAGGGCGCATGGTATGGAAAGGCAAGGCATGGCATGACATGACATGGCATGGAAAGGCAAGGCATGGCTTGGAAAGACAAGGAAAGGCAAGGTCTAGGTCTAGGTTGTTGATTTACCTAGTAAGTGATCTTTCTAAGTCATTGATGATTATTTATTGAATGTATTAAATAAATGTTTGGTGATATTTCATGTTATCTAATATTCTTCTTGAATCAACCTTGTCTTGAAACCCTCAATTACGTGGTTAGATTAGGACTTACCCTCAATTTCCAACCTTGTTAGCTTGACATCTAGGGTTTAGTTGTCATATTTCACCCTTAGAATACACCTTGACACCTTTTATTACATTTATGTCATATTTTTCAACCCTTTAGGGCGTGATGTCTTGAATATTCTAGGCATAGATGATTTTAGGGGCTAAATTTCGCAAATGGGCTAATTTTGCATGGATTTTCCCAAAAAAAGATTCGTCAATTTCCAATTTTTCTAAAAATGATTTGCCCAAATTCCATAGAATAAAATTATTTTACCTTAAAAATTGCCAAAATCTTATAGAAACATACAAAATCCTTAGAAATTTTAATATTTTTACAAAACTATCGCCAAATTTTTTACATTTTGCATATTAAGGTCTAGTAAGATTAGCCCAGGTTTCTTTCTACATTTTAATGTAAATTTCTATCCTTAAAATTATCCCTGATTTTAGGGATGTTATGTGCCATCTTGCATTTCAGCAAGCATATGTTATCTAAACCCTAGTTTAGGCTTTCATTTTCAACCCCCTTTCATTTAATGATTACTTGTTTTAAGGTCTATTATATTTGTCCTGTTGTAACTTAGTTAATACTATTTATTGGTTTGGTGAGGCATGGCAATGGCATGGCATGAGAATGACATGGAATGACAATGGCATGGAAATGGCATGCCATGCCATGGATTGGAAAGGCATAGAATTGGCATGGAAAGGCATGGCATGGGAAAACATGGAAATGGAATGGCATGGAAAGGCATGGAAATGAGATGCAATTGCATGGCATGGCATGGCTTGGAAAGGCATGGAAATGACATGGCATTGAAAGGCATGGAAATGATGTGGAACTGACATGGAATGGCATGTCATTGAAAGGCATGCCATGGCATGTCATGTCATGGAAAGGCAAGGCATGCCATGGCATGGAATGGCAGGGCAAGGCAAGACATGACATGGCAAGGCATGACATGGAAAGACAAGGAATTGCATGGCAAGGAAATGCAAGGCAAGGCATGCAAACTTTTTCACCTACACTTAAAATTTCATAAACACTTCATTGGATGGAAAGGAACTTTGTGATATAAGTTTCAGTCATATGTCCCTAGAAAAAGTGTTTTTTATTTATTAGGATGAGAAAGGTTTATTTTTTTGTTATTCCTGTTTCATTGCAATCCACATTTTGATTTGACTTTTTCCTTGCATAATGTTTTGGAAAGTTATATTTGTTTTTGTGTAGGTTAAAATGGGAAGCTACATGACAAGGCCATGGCTTGAAAAGGCATGGAAATGACATGGAATGACAATGGAATGCCATGGCATGGCTTGACAAGGCATAGGATTGCATGGAAATGCCATGGCATGGCATGGCATGGCAAGGTATAACATTGGCATGGAAATGCCATGGCATGGCAAGGCATAACATTGGCATGGAAATGGCATGGAATGGCAAGGCATGACAATGGCATGGCATGCCATGGAAATGACAAGGCATGGAAATGGGATGCAATGGCATGGCATGACACGGCATGGAAATGGCATGGCATGGAAAGGCATGGAAATGGCATGGAATGGCATGGATTGGAAAGGCATGGCAATGGCATGGCATGGAAATGGCATGGCATGGCAATGGCATGCCATGGAATAAATTGGTAAGGAATGACAATGGCATGGCATGGGAAGGCATGGCAATGGCATGGCATGAACATGTTTGTGGGATTGGGTTTGGGAGGGTCATTTTTCTCCTTGTGTGCTCTAACCCAAAAATTGGGTAGGAATGTGTGATACACTCTCATAGACGGTGAAGGGAAAAGAATAATGGTTTCAAGTCACCCTGGAGGAATTTTGGTATCATAGCATTACTTTATATGGTGTGTCATGAAATGTAACCTCAAAACCTTTATTTGTAGGTGGAAACTGATACCCATTCTAAGATCTAGTTTCCATGTGAACTCTCTCATTGTATTGATCAAAATCAATAAGTTTAGTGGACATTATGGAAGATTGAATAAACGTTATTAATAATTGACGGGATTAACAAAATTTACATATGTACCCACTACACAACCTAAACAAACATGAGTGCATCAATGAGTCATTGACTAGTGTTTTTGTCATTTATGAAGGGTTACACATAAATCAAATGATTTTATATATGTCATCCATAAAAAGAGGGGAATAATGTGTGTGCCCTAGAAAATGGTCAAATTATGGATTGAATCAACTACGAAACTAACAACTAGGCTTCTCAAAGGAATGACAAGGGAATACTAGGGTCGAGGATTTGTCCAAGGAGACTAGGAATACTAGGACTTATTATACGTAGAGGAGAAAAGAAAGACTTTTAACATGTAGCTCTGGTAATAGAAGAAGTTAGGGTTTTGTTGCATTTGAAAACCCTAGTGCTACCAAATGTGCTTGTTATCAAGAAGATATAGGGAGTTGATCTTGTACAATTGTGGGATACAAATGTAGGCTCCAAAAAGGACTTCCCATTGTGTATGCTATCTTGTTGATGATCTCTAATGGAGTGATCTATTGGATAATGTTATCTTATGGTTTCCCTTGCTAGGGTTTGAAGAGATCGACTTGTAACAACCCGTGATAAGATATTGGTAGGTGCATGTACTTCATATTCTAAATATATATGAAGTGTTTGGGTTGTTCAAATGTTGTGTACTTGCATAATTTAATTTTAGCTTATTTCATATTTTATCGAAGAAGAAACAATGACAGTATATGAGGAATAAGCATCAGCTAACCCTGTGCCAGCAACCGCGGTAAGACAAAGGATGCAAGAGTTATCCAGAATGATTGGGCATAAAGCATCTGTAGGTAGCTTTTCAAGTCCGTCGTCAAATCCCGGGGCTCAACCCTGGACAAGTGATGGAAACTACCAAGCTAGAGTATGGTAGGGGTAGAGGGAATTTCCAGTGGAGTGGTGAAATACATTGACATTAGAAAAAACTCCAATGATGAAAGCACTATGATGGGCCAACACTGACACTCAGAGACAAAATCTAGGGGAGAAAATGGGATTATATACCCCAATAGTCCTAGCCGTAAACGATGGATACTAAGTGTTGTTCGTATCAACCCGCACATTGTTGTAGCTAACACGTTAAGTGATCCGTCAGGATTTTTCGAATGACTTATGGTTGAGTTTTTATTTGCATGCATTAATTAACCATTGAGAAACTTAACGAAAGAACGAGAAAAGAAAATGAATTATACAACCATAGACATATATGCAGATCTGAAATGCAATGAAAAATAGCAAAACCATAATACACAGGTTGATAACGGAGTTCGGCACAACTTTGCCTACGTCTCCGGGCCTTTTCTCTGTGGGGGAAGCTTCTTTATTTCTGTTTGAAATCTCAATAGTACATCATTACAATGCCGAATGGCTTCAAGACTGATTTGGTCATGTTCGCCCAGATCTCTGGAACCATGCACAAAAAATGGCACGTGAAACGGACGTTTGGAGCTCTCAGAAATGGTCTGACAGCATCTCCTCCTCAACGGCTTCTCTGCCTCAAACTGGCTTTGACTTGGCTTCTCCTCAGCATCTCTGCTCCGAATGCTCTCCAAAGATGTCCCCATGGCCTCAAAATGGCCTTGGTTAAATAGTTGGGAAGTTGGTTATCCATCTCCAACTTCCTCCACGAATTTAGGCTCTAAAAATGTCCAATAACTCCCAAAAATGAGTTAATTACATTAAAAATGGGCTAATTAATATTAAAAACCCAAAAGTGGTTAAAAACCCACTTTATAACTATATAATATAGTTATATACGGGCTTTAGCCCCCCGAGCTCTTGCGCACGCCCTCTTTCTTGGTCATATGGCACATTCATATGCCCACGAGGTCAATGACTAAAACCTCCCGCGCGCACAACTGTGGTCACATGGTTCATTTAAAGAACCACGGGCTATATGTTAAAGCCCCCCCGCGCAAATAAAAGAAGGTCATGTGTAATACGGCGTATAAAACCGTGGGTCATAGTTTAAAAACCCCGCGCATATGTTTCAAACCTCCGTGCTCTATATTAACACAACGGTTATATTACATCGCACGTGACCAAGGGCTGGGGCTAGGCCCTGGCCCGATCGTGGCCCAACCATACAAACGACCCATTTCAAATGCAATTTGTTTCATGTACATTGCAACGTACAACTGGTGGTCCAACGGTTCGTTGGTGCTTGCGAAGGCGTAATGATGGGAGGTCCAGGGTTCGAATCCCCCGGGCTCCAAAAAAATTTGACATAGCCTTCATTGACTAAAACCGGGGTGCCACGTGGCAGCCTGTGATTGGGCCACGTGGCACCCAATCACTTGCCCAATATACGCCACGTGTCAACACTTGATTCGACCATGTCAACCAACCAAATCATGCCACTTTTCAACCATTGATTTGCCCACGTCATCTGCCACATCAGCTCGCCGTACGGTCCAGTCATCATGCCATGTCATCCGCTGACGTCATCCGTGCCATGTGTCACCCTTCCAGTGGTGACACGTGTCACTTCAGGATTGGTCCAACCGTACGCTAAAAGTGCCAAATCTGCCTGACACATGTCATCATCTGGAGCCACCACGTGTCCTGTACGGACCTACCATGTGTCCTATACGGACTTTCCACGTGTCCTATACGGACAGGTATAGTCAACATCCAAAATTTTTTGCCTATTTGGCTTGGTGGACAGAATGTGATATCTTCTTCATACGGACTCCGTTTGACAAAGTAAATATACCACCAGAATCAGGAAGACGAGACGGACATAATGGCATAGGTTTCGTCGGATTCCGAGAACTTTCATTTTTGAGCATTTTTCATGCCCTGTCAGGCTTCTGAATCCGATTTCGGATCACACCTCCCAACAATAAGACCTTTTGGTCCCCAAAAGGTTACTGACCACTCAAAAAGCTTGGGATAGGCCACCTGGCTTGCTCTGGATCCGATTACATTAATGGAAGAAAAATACAATGAAGTTGAGACATCCACTTCTGGCAGAACCAAGTGACTGGTTTCTTTCCTTCACAATGTTCCTCTTGCTTCACTGGTAATCCTTCCTCCTTCGTGGGTACATGCAAAATCATTTTGTCCTTCCTTGGACGAAGCTCTGGATTAAGCTTCCAACAACTAGCCTTTTGATGTCCACTCTTGTTGCAAAACGTGCAATGAGTTTTTGGCATCCAGACCTGCTTACTCTTCTCCTTCTTCCGTTGTGGACTTGAGCCTTTACGTCGTGTTTCCTTCCTGGTCGACATAGGTTTCCTGTACAAAGTTTGTCTCTTCCAACACTTGGCAACACAATGCTTAGGTGAATGATAATAAGTACATGGATAAAGTTTCCACAAGTTTCGGTTTACTTGATTATGCTTGTTATAATCAAAAGGAGAATTAATAAAAACATGACCATTATACATTCCATGCTGACCTTCACCTTTCTTTGGAGACGACTTGCATTCACTACCACAATCCTGAAGTGATGTGCCATTTCCTTTTGTGAAGTGTTCTTGCAATGTCTTAAGTCGGCCATTTGAAGCATTACTTGCTTCCGAAGTTTTGGAACCTCTCTTGGAAAACTCTCCAAGGTCCCTTTTGTCATATCCCAATCCTAAGTATCGAGGCCTTTCCTCAACCTCGATAGGATTTGCAATGCCTTGACCTCTACATCCAAGGCCCTTTCCTTTTTCATAACCCATCTTGGTTAATATTCTCAAACCTACACCTTTTGTGTGTTTTTTGAATTCACCAAAACCAACTTGATGAGTATGAGGAAAATTTGATGAGTAACCTTCGTTGCATACCTCAGATGTGTTTTCTAAAACAGATGTAGAAAGCACTTCCTTCAATTCTTCTTTTCCTTTGTTGTTCTTTGAAGCTTTCACTTGAACCACGCTCTTTCGTTCCAAGTAATCTTCATACAACACTTTCACCATCTCGGCCATGGAAAACACCGAATCTCTGAACTCCTTTTCATCTTGAGAAAGTCCTCCTGTAGATGCCATTTTCCTCCTTGAGATGTTTTCTTCCCTGGCTAACATGCAAAACTCAAATCCAAATGTCAACTAGCTCTGATACCACTTGATCCGTCAGGATTTTTCGAATGACTTATGGTTGAGTTTTTATTTGCATGCATTAATTAACCATTGAGAAACTTAACGAAAGAATGAGAAAATAAAATGAATTATACAGCCATAGACATATATGCAGATCTGAAATGCAATGAAAAACAGCAAAACCATAATACACAGGTTGATAACGGAGTTCGGCACAACTTTGCCTACGTCTCCGGGCCTTTTCTCTGTGGGGGAGGCTTCTTTATTTCTGTTCGAAATCTCAATAGTACATCATTACAATGCCGAATGGCTTCAAGACTGATCTGGTCATGTTCACCCAGATCTCTGGAACCATGCACAAAAAACGGCACGTGAAACGGACGTCTGGAGCTCTCAGAAATGGTCCGACAGCATCTCCTCCTCAACCACTTCTCTGCCTCAAACTGGATTTGACTTGGCTTCTCCTCAACATCTCTGCTCTGAATGCTCTCCAAATTTGTCCCCATGGCCTCAAAATGGCCATGGTTAAATAGTTGGGAAGTTGGTTATCCATCTCCAACTTCCTCGACGAATTTAGGCTCTAAAAATGTCCAATAACTCCCAAAAATGAGTTAATTACATTAAAAATGGGCTAATTAATATTAAAAACCCA
This sequence comes from Picea engelmannii, assembly GCA_009831015.1. NCBI lineage: Eukaryota > Viridiplantae > Streptophyta > Pinopsida > Pinales > Pinaceae > Picea > Picea engelmannii. The sequence continues at coordinate 69,857 of ML803451.1, read as the reverse complement.
AAAGTGGTTAAAAACCCACTTTATAACTATATAATATAGTTATATACGGGCTTTAGCCCCCCGATCTCTTGCGCGTGCCCTCTTTCTTGGTCATATGGCACATTCATATGCCCACGAGGTCAATGACTAAAACCTCCCGCGTGCACAACTATGGTCACATGGTTCATTTAAAGAACCACGGGCTATATGTTAAAGCCCCCCCGCACAAATAAAAGGAGGTCATATGTAATACGGCATATAAAACCGTGGGTCATAGTTTAAAAACCCCGCGCATATGTTTCAAACCTCTGCGCTCTATATTAACACAACGGTTATATTACATTGCATGCAACCAAGGGCTGGGGCTAGGCCCCGACCTGGTCGCGGCCCAACCATACAAACGACCCATTTCAAATGCAATTTGTTTCATGTACATTGCAACGTACAACCGGTGGTCCAACGATTCGTTGGTGCTTGCGAAGGCGTAACAGTGGAAGGTCCAGGGTTCGAATCCCCCGGGCTCCAAAAACTTTTGACATAGCCCTCATTGACTAAAACCGGGGTGCCACGTGGTAGCCCGTGATTGGGCCACGTGGTACCCAATCACTTGCCCAATATACGCCACGTGTCAACACTTGATTCGACCATGTCAACCAACCAGATCATGCCACTTGTCAACCGTTGATTCACCCATGTCATCTACCACGTTAGCTCATCGTACGGTCCAGTCATCATGCCACATCATCCGCTGAAGTCATCTATGCCACGTGTCACCCTTCCAGTGGTGACACGTGTCACTTCAGGATTGGTCCAACCGTACGCTAAAAGTGCCAAATCTACCTGACACATGTCATCATCTGGAGCCACCACGTGTCCTGTACAGACCTACCACATGTCCTGTACGGACTTTCCACGTGTCCTGTACAGACTATATGGACAGGTACAGTCAACATCCAAAAAAATTTGCCTGTTTGGCTTGGCGGATAGAATGCGATATCTTCTTCATATGGACTCCGTTTGACAAAGTAAATATACCACCGGAATCAGGAAGACAAGACGGACACAATGGCATAGGTTTCGTCGGATTCCGAGCACTTTCATTTTTGAGCATTTTTCATGCCCTGTCAGGCTTCTGAATCCAATTTCGGATCATTAAGTATCTCACTTGTGAAGTACGTTCACAAGAATGAAACTCAAAGGAATTGACGAGGGGGCGCACAAGCGGTGGATCATGTGGTTCAATTCGATGCAAAGCGAATAACCTTACCAGGGTTTGACATGCCGTGAATACTCCCAAAAGAGAGGAGTGCCTTCGGGAATGCAAACATAGGTGGTGCATGGTCGTTGTTAGCTCATGTTGTAAGGTGTTGGGTTAAGTCCCGCAATGAGCGCAACACTCGTGTTTAGTTTCCAGCATTCAATTAATTATAGTACTAGTTATGGAGGTTAATTTGACATAACATTGAGTTGATATTGTTAAGTGATTTGCAAATATGTAGAAGATAAAAGAGAAAATTTATTTCTATAATAAAGTATTGTAATATGCCATTTTTTAGGTCACAATATTTTCAAGTGACCACTGTTTGAGGGTGGATTTTCATTGGATTTAGATGGAGATAATTCAAGAGGTAGTCCATATTATTGGCTATGGGTTAGAATATGGATATCCACAACATTCATGCAAATAATTCAGAAGGAATGATCTATTGATGATGTAGAGATACATGGTTGATTAGCGAACAATGCTACTTGAGAACCATTAATTGCTTATGGACTTAGCAGGTAGAAATATTTTCCACCATAAGATATTTGTTAATGCATAACATAAGTATTTATAATCACTTTAGAAAAAAATCAAGGGATTAATACACATAAAATTCATACACTTTGAAATTCATATATTCATCAACATAAAATGCAGAAACAATGAGATTCCTAAAAAACACATTGTGATAATATATATATATATATATATATATATATACATCATCTAAATTGTACATTTTTTACAAAATGGCACCTCGTTCCCAATATACAAAGCGACAACAAGTGCCCTAACATAAAAAAAACATCCATATGGCAGCCTAGATACAAATGGCAATAGTTGGTCAATCATTGATCACTGCCACCCTCGCCACCATCAAGGGATCCTAGAAATATATATTTCTTCTCTTGCTCGAGGAAGCACCTCAAGTGGTTCTAGGTCTGGGCATGCTTCGGCGCTCTGGAGACTACACAAAGAAAAAATAGTGTTATAAGTTTTTTTCTTCAATGAATTAATAGACATACAAAATGATACTTTGTAATTTAACCTAAGATAACTCACCGCATATGCTACTGTCAATCGTGAGGGTGTTACCCTCCTCCACAAATCCAATCTCTCTGTGATGCCACCCTGCATCAGTTACAATGATCAAGTCAATATAATTAAACAAATATGCATAAAAAATATATGCATAAAACAAAATTCACGATACATACAAAATTATCATCAACTCATTATCTCATCGTGAATATCGTAGGCCTTGATAGAGATTCGTTGGTAGATGGAGCACTAGGTTGTTAAACCTACTTTGAGGCAACCTCTACTATGAAATCCTAGGTGGATGGGGCTGATGGAAATGGTGGTGGGGGTGGGTTTCATAAAAGTGCTTCCACTATGGATGGATGTGATGGAAGAGGTGGTGCAGATGGGTGGCATGCGTGTGAATCCATTGAGGATGCATGCAATAAGACAAATGTTGGGGGTCATATACGATAGACCCTAATAGGATGTACAAGTGATTGCAACTCCCTAGGCATGGAGAAATGTAACCCAGAAGAAAAGATGAGGTTCCAAGGGAGTGCAATAGTACTATAACTAGAAAATATGCCAACAACCTGTATACATATTAATAATATTGAACTATTAGTACCAAATAGTAAAATTCAAAAAACATAAACACAAAAAAATTGAGAATTATACGATATTTAACTCTACACATGATACCTGTGATGCATGTGATTTTTCCATCCCAGATGGACATTCCCCGACATCACCTAGTCCCAAATCATTTAGAAATAAAAGAACATTAAAAATTTGAGAATTCCATAAAATAAAGAAATGACTATGGTGGATTTATCAAATGTGACACATACCTGTGTGTGGGGTGCGCCCAATGACCAGGCTTCCTTTACTACTACATCAATGGTGGGGCTAGGAACTAATGCATCCATGGGCATATAGGGTCTACTAATCGGACGTAACAACTGCAAAACAACATACAATAAAATATCAATATAAATACACATAATACAAAATAAATATACAACGATGAAGAACATAGAGAGGGTTAAGATACTAAACTCCTCCATAAAACTATGCTTTCCATTGGGCTCTATAGGCCCATAGCATATCTTCCCACAACTCGAGAATTTGTTAGGTTCACATGGATGACTGCTATGTCCATGTACCCTCTCCTCACTGTACTCTGATGTGCATGATGAAGCTCCAACCCTTCTATCAATATCATTGGCCGGTTTCGGGCCAACATATTTTCGCCAGGCCGACATATTTCTGGGACCACATATTTCTGGGACCACATGATATTAGGTGGTTTTTCGGCACATGGTTTTTGCCGATGGTTTTCTATTTCCGGTTAAGGAATTAGGGTTTTGGACTAATCCAGGTCATTGGGTTAGGGTTTTGGATGCCGCTGGCTCCTAT
>ML803451.1:40675-52231 GCA_009831015.1 Picea engelmannii | reverse complement strand
AGCAAATAAAGAGATGAAAGTGTTTTGAATGTGAAAAGTTCAAATGAAAGAAAAATGGTTTGTAGGTAAATTTATATCCAAATCCTATTAGAAAACTAAATCTATTAACTAAAACAATATTGAAATTTTGTGTAACTTTCAATTTTCTAGGGCTTACAAAATGTAATATGAAAGTAATATTTTGGGAGGAATTTGGCTAAATCAAAGTATATTTTTCATTTGTTTTTATTATAAAGTTAAATATTGCTTTTTTTAATATATGTGGTTGATCCGAATATAAGTTCCTCCAATTTAATAGCATTTCTTATTCATAAATTTTTGTGAACCTAAATTTGACAAGCTAGTAATTTATGTGAATGTGAATTGAAGGGTAGTGAAAATATTGGAAGACCATGATTTTTTTGTTAATGGTCAAAGGTGAATGCCAAATTTTAACACTGGCGAGAATTACTTTTATACGAGGAAGCCACTATGGGCATGTGAGAATAGGTTGGGGCTTAATCATAGGTCCATGACATCATGGGTTTATTTGTTGTAGGCTCCACCATAGAGATATGGAAGTTCACTGGGGCTCCATCATAGGTGCATGACATCATGTTGATAGTGAAGTGAGGGACAGGGAGGTGACACTTCATCTTGAATTAGAACAAGCAGCCATAATCATAAGGAAAGTTTCACATCTCATAATGCATCAACTAGTAAGACAATGTCAAATTAGGCCAAGGGAATAATGTTTCTTTGGGTGGTCACACCCATTCCAATGGTGATGATGTGCCTTGTCCCTTCTCCTTAACTAATGATCTACCATGTCAATTACTCTCTCAATAGATCACCACATAAATTCATGTGCCTCAGCATAGTTCGATGTTAATTAATAAGGTTAGAGTAGTTGTGAAAGTTCAAGGGGATTATTCATGTCATTTCAAACTTAGTACTATCCATTGATGTTAAAAATGGTCAGCATACATACAATTGCAAAGGGTCGTAATGAAGCTACCTACCCAATCTTTTCATATGTCTCTAGAACCCTAAGAAGCTTTAATATTACCTTGTCTTATAACAATTTAGCCTACATCACCCCATAGGCACTACAAGGTATCCTATAGTCATTGAAGGTTAAGGAATCTTGTTTTTTAGGAATAAGATAAATGAACAAAAAAGTTAGAGCTCTGAGCATCTTACCAGATCATTAAGAGTCCCACACCACTTTCAACAAATCCCCTTTTAGGAAAGTGTAGAATACCGGATTGAGATTCTTTCCTTTTTCATCGATGAGAGAGTACTCAATAATTCCTCCTCCATCACCTTAGATGGATTTTATGTATATGTTTGATGAATACTATGATTTTTTTTGGTTTGATCTATCCAATTCATGACAATAAAACTTATTTATACATATTTTTTATTTTTATATAGACATAACAGATGCAAATGGTTATTTGTATGGTTCATGATTTGTATGTTTGAAATAGAAACAATGGGCTAATGAATTATAATGAAAAATAAATTTTGCATGGCCATAGACTTAAAGAAAGTGCACAATAATTGAGTTGAACCCTTAGTCAACCTAGGAGCCTAATTGCTTTGACCTAGTTTCCCTTTGAAATTCCTAATTTTTAAAATTTGAAATTAAAATACTCCAAGAATTAAATTCTTGAGGAAAATCAAGAGGCAAAGGTGACCTTTTACCTGCATATTTATCCCTCTATAAAAAAGAATGAGGATGATCTATCTAGAGGGAGGATAAAATAAAGAGTAGGGATAACTTTGTTCTACTACTGCATTATATCTAAGTTCATTCTCTCAATCTTGAATAGCCTCATATTTCTATAAATGGAAAGAAGGATAGAATATAAGGTCTATCATGAGGGTGATTGTAGAGTTGCTTCACTCTAGAGGTAAATTCTATTTATTTTCTTCATTTATGCATTCATGTGCAAATGTATATATGAATGACACTACCATGTTCGTAGTTACCCTTTAGACAATTTGAGTGTGGGGTTAGTAAAGGCTCTACATTGTCTAGGGATTCATCCTACTTAGCTTTAAGGTAGTGTGAACAACACATGGTCTTGGAAACATCCTATTTACAAAAAAGCCAAGCTGATTGTTGTAACTATTTGGGAATATTGGATGTATATAAACCTTATTTTATGAATAAATATCTTGGGGGGCATACTTGCACTATCTTTCTTTGTGCATTTTATTCACTTCACAACTTTTAGTTGTTTCATATTGCAAACAATTTATGATCAATTGCACAATTTTGATTATTTCAAAATTTAATTAATAGTTTACTGCTACACTTAGAATTTATTTTGCATTCTAAATTGTATTTCTAAAAGCATTTAAGCACTATCTTAACTCATATTATTAATTTCATAGAACTCATTTTAATTAATTGGTAACTAATATAACCTTTACCTATAATTATTAGTTGTTTTTTTTTCAATAAAGTCTAATTTGTACAACTGATTAGAACTAAGCTTGCATTTTAATTAGGAATTTCAAGAAAAATAGTTAGTAACATAAGGCACATTTGAAGGTTCTAAATGCACATAATTGGACGATTAGTACCCATAAGGGGAAAATATTTTCTAATTGACTTAATTAATAAGTCTAAACCCATAATTTACTAGTTCAGGGATTTAAACATACCCTACGTTTCCATCCCCATAATTTCCCTTTGAGAACCCTACAAGGTTGTTTTGAGTGTTGTGCTTGAGATCCATTTCAAGCATTGGCATAAATGGTGATATATTGGGGAAACTAGGTATAAAATATCTTTAAGTTTTCTTATCTATCAACCAAAAGGATAAAATCTCTTCAACCCCAAAATTTAGTATTGTGCTACCCATGAGATTTATGTCAATTGATTAGTTTATTGTGGATAGGCATTTCAAATGTTTGGTGGCCAGTAGTAATACATTGTGATACTCCAGGTTTTTTGAACCATGGTCCAAAATTTGGTGTTTGGTTGATGATATTCTTTAATTTATCATTTTTTCTCATGTTGGATATCGAAATGAGCACATCAAACCCTTCATGGAAAATGGTTTCTCAAAGGAAATATATGATCCTTCACTTATGCTATGTATCTTTCCTCACACACTTTATGGAAAGGTTGTTGAATGGATCAATTCTCTTCCTAATCATTCCATCCTTGGTTGGAAGAATTTTTCCAACCTATTTAAGGCAATATTTAGGGACTTAAGGCTTGAATTCAATCCTTTATCAATCTTCCATGGTGTGATTTTTGCAATGAAAAACATGATCTTCCTACTAGCGATAAATTCTTAGAGGCCAAAATGATTTCTATGATAAACAAATGCAAGAAATAATAGGAAAAGGGTATCAATAATTTCTCTTTAATGCATGGACATTCTCAAACACCAAAGTCATTTGTTTAGGAAATAAAAAACCCAATTGATAGTCCTAAATCTAGTTCATATCATGAATATAAACTTGCACATGGTTCTTGTGTTATTAACTCTCATTTTCATGATTCACCTTTTGAATAGGCACTGTGTGATATTTTCCCTTTTAATGAGACCCTCTTTCAAGCTAGTGTTGATCAAACCAATAACATATTATCCCTTACACTACCACTGTGGATACTCATATCAAGATAATTAACACTGGTGTTAATAGTATTTCTCTCCATAGTTTGAAAAATGGTATTTTACTTAGGGATGTGATTTGTGAAGGGAAAATACTAGCATTTAATGATGAAAATGGCCCACAAAATTTTATTCTTGACAATCCTTTGAATCTATATGTCTCCCAGCATGTAGAGTTTAATTTAGAGCTTGTTTTAAACACTGCCAACTTTCATTTTGATGACATGACATACAATTTGTTTATGCGTGATCATTTTGGAATCCTAATTTTGTCTAATAAATATGATTTTGAAAATGGGAAACCTATTCATGATCTTCTTGCTAATAGAGAGAACCATAAGGTATCATAGTTTTATAATCAACCTTGTCCTGAATATGATAAATACTTTGAGGTAATTTCTCATGGTAATCCTCTTTTTTGGTATTTGATTCCATTGTTCATCATGATGATATTTATGATGATACCATAGGAACCTACCCTTTGGATGACTTTTCCTCCATGTTATCATCAATCAACATTGATTTTCCTCCAAGGATGGATTCAATCAACATTGATTTTCCTCCAAGGATAGTTTTATAAAGACTAGTTCATGCTTATTCTTATCTAATTTAGTAGAGATTGATACCTTTCCAAACAAGAAGGATGTTAAGCTAACTAATTTTGAGCTTAAGACTATTTTTATGGAAGCTCCAATTTTTTGTGATTCCATCATAACCTAGGAGCTTGCTCTGTAGATTTTAACCTTGTACAATATTTTACTGCAAACAGACTTTCAATAAAAGAACATAAAATATACAATGGCAAATACACACATTACACAAATATTTTTCCCCTGGAAACCCAAACCGGGAAAACCAACATATTCTATATTCATTCATAGTGATACATTGTTTACAATACAATATACATATAGGATCCATGGGAATCCAAAAACCTAACCCAATGACCTATATTAGTCAACAACCATAATTCCTTAACTGGAAATAGAAAACCATCGACAAAAACAATGTGCCGAAAAACTGCTCAATAATGGACACAAAAATCGAGGCAACATGAAAAACGAGGAAAAAATGTGGCACATTTCTCGAGGAAAAAATATTTCTTGGGGGAGCTTCCCATGAACCCCCGAAGGGGGGACCTAGTGGCCGCCCCTCAAACCCCCCTACGTGCTCGGTGCAATGTAGAAAACACTACAACTAGTCGTGCAAAGAATACAACACATACCCAACACACTCCATTCAACCTAATTTCTACTCCAGTTTATGATGATTTTCCTTAACCATTCACCGAAGAAAGTAATTTCTAAGCTAAGATAGATATCCATGGTAATTATTTTTCATTCTATACCAAATATAATATTGAGGTTCTATTCAAGGTTAGCAACAATTTTCCTATTTCTTGTAGTTTGTCTTCCATTTCTTTTGAAAGGTGGGGACAAAATCTGATTTCCAAGCCCATCCTTCATGATACAATTGGGATTCTTGACTCAACCATATTGAGATTTCAAGGACAACAAATATATTCCTTTTAAAATGGTTTGTTGAGATGTTTTCTACCCTAGATAATTGTTTGAGCTTAACTACCAATATAACTTTCCTATTACTTATTCTTCATGTTAAAATTCATCTCATAGGTAGGATAGGCATTCATTTTTCATGTATAAAACAAGATACCTTCAAAACTGGTAAATAGAATTTGATATGAACATGTGGGCCTTTTCTTATCTAGTACATAATATTTAGAAAAAAGATCATAAAACACAAAATCAAAATATATTTTCTTAGTAGTTGCATTTTGAAAGTGTAGTTTCAATTATGTTTAGGTCTTTGCTCCTAGGGTATTTTTCCTGCTTTTGTTGTGTTGTAAGTTTAGGTTTAGTTGTTAGTTTTCCTCATTATGCATATGCATTCATTATTTTTAATTCTTCTACTTTTTGAATCAGTTTAAGTGCATTTCATTCATTGTAGTGTTGCCCAAAAGAGATATGTACAATTAATGAAACCTTAAAAATTGTTTCCTATTTTAGTTACTTACATAATTGGTTTGCCAGTTTATCTCTAACATGGTTTGTTATTTTGTGACATGAAAAGTTTACATCTTGAAATATATATAGAATGGTTGAGGGGTTCCTAATATTCAACTTATAAAATTTTAGTGCTTGACAATTCTATTTAGCTTTTCCATTTTTTCTTCATAATCCCTTTTCTTCATCCATTGTAGAACATTAGCTTAGATTTTCTCATTTCCTACCTTTTTTAGGGATGAGTAGGAGGTATGGTATCTACCTCACTAGCATGATTTCATTTTTGTATGCTTTATTTCCTTAATTTTTTCACAGCGAACACAAGTTCATGCTTCAAAACTAAAGATTTGAAGACCCACACATTGTTGGCAACAACATGCCTATTCGATGGGTTGATTATGAACTTAAACATGGTCAACATATGTACAATTATGAAGTGTCACAATGAATATGCCAATCCAATTTTTTTAGATTCCCTTGGAACCCTAAGTAACTTTAGTATTTCATTGGCTTAGAAATCCAAATCACCCATTATGCACTAGAGGGTATCCTCCTAGTGTGAACAAAGGTAAGAATGATGGATCCATTTTAGTCTATTAACGGATTAAGGTTGCACCCTTTATGCTACTAATGTTACTATCACATTTATAGTTTCTTTTGTTATCAAAATGATATGTGAATAACTGGTTATGGATGTAAAGTACATACTCTACATTATCCTTTTCATTACAATGATATGTAGCTGCAATACCTACAAGTATATCTTGAAAACAAGTAAATGCAATGGTATGGATGTTTATAAAATTTATATGTCTTGTATTATTTTCATGTATGTTATATGATGTAGGAGCATGTTTGGCCTCAAGCAATCCGCATCAACCAAAAAAAACATTTCAATTTCAAGTTAGCAATTGTAGGGTGAAATAAGTGTTGTAGCTCCTATTGCTACAACACATCAAAGGATGCAATCCCAATTGTTGCAACACCATGCAGAAGTTGTTGCAAGACCATGCACAATCCTAGTTGTCGCAACATCGTGTGCAATCCCATTTGCTGCAACACCGTGTCACAATCTCAGTTGTTGCAACACTGTGAAGATGTTGCTGCAAAATTGTGTGAAATCCTAGTTGATGCAACACTGTGAAGTGCTATGTAACAATCCTATAAATGTATTCATAAAAATGTGAACAATTACAAAAATGTAAATAGTTATCATGATGATCATAAAAAAAAATGTTAAATTTATTTTCCCTTGAGTGCGCAACTAACGCTTAAACTTTGTTTGTCCGAAAATGCATGTTGTATATTATATTCCAACAAAGTAAACTTAATTTAGAAATTTAGAGTAACTTTAAGATATAATAATCTAAATTCAATATCAATCAAACATGTAACTCAAGTAATACATCATAAATGAAACATACAAATTTTATCTTCAAAAACTCTTGAGGGTCTAATACAACTTCCATGGATATTTTTTTTTTCAAAAATACCATACGGTGTACTTGTGTCATCAAATCATCTATTTTACCTTGAAAATTTACGCAACTTGCGCACTAAACTTCAATTATGTCTAAACCTTAGATTGTATGTTATATTACAATAATGATAAAAATAATTTTATTCAACAATGTAATTTTCTAACTAATAATTATGAAGCTCAATAGAATACATCATTAAAATATATCATAATATATTCAACAATGTCATTATTCGAATAATCATTAATATAACTCATTAATACATTTATTATTGTCCTTCATAAATAAATATCATTAATATAAATGAATAATATAAAATAATTAATTCTTTGACCAATTATTACTGAGTGAGTGATGATAATGTATACATTACATTCGCTAAGGCAATCGTCAGGGAACTTTACAATTTACAGTAACTAGTTCTAGAGCCTTATTTATACAATTTAATTATAAATAGGTGCGCAATTGTTACATTATTTATATACTTTTAATTGTTTACAAAATCGATTTCAATCCTTTGCTTGCATTTCTATGAATATTAAAACATTCTACATTTTCTTAGCATGATAAATGAGTTGCTGACTTGTCAAAGTACATTACAAGTTGTTGTGTAAAAAAATTCATTGTGTAACCCTTTTGTGTCAAAATCCAACAATCTCAAATGTATTTACTTGAACAACGTTGATTTATTTTAATACTTTGAGGATGGTTATGAAGCTAACGTAACTAATTTCTGTTCACTGAAGTTCGAAATACTAGAGAAGGAATCGCCAGTCAACCTTATATGAAGAAATCATTACGCTTGAAGGACATCAAACCAAGAGGAAAACACATAGGAAAATTCTAAACACTATACTAGATATTCTCATTAACAAGGCGGAGGGATTGAGAATTGTAAATAACCCTCAGGAAAATCGCCTTTAAAAACTGAGACTGGAATTTACAAGATATGCAAGATCTATGCAAATTTACTCTTTTGTATCCATAAACCTCTAATATATTCATAGTTGACAACCAAATGAGAAGAAGGAATTTTATATTGAGTCGATTCAACCATCGATATCATTATTAAAATAAAAAGACAAACATAATTCTGTACTCAAATTTCTTTCATCAGGCTAACTAATTTTGTTGACATCCGAGGTTTGGAATTCAATCTTATTTAAGATCCAACCGAATAACTCCACTGTAGATTAAAGGTTTATTATAACCAATAATTTGAGCTACTGGTTATACTTTGAGAATTATGTCATAACGATTAAATAACAAAATGAAATATTGTAACCAAGTGTGAAGAATTATATGATATTGATCTCTAATTGACATCTTGTACAATGTCCTTTAGCTTGCTAATCGAACAACTTCACCGATACCTTCCAGCCAATGCTAGGGTTACTCTTCTTCCCCCTTAGCCCCCTAATCTGCAAAGGGACCACACACAATAATTCAGGTCCAAAAACTAGCTAAATTTTTTCCTCACAAGGAGAGACTTCCACCTCTTATGCAAAACTCAAAACCCAACTCACACAAGTAAACTTGATGAATAGAAATTTCAACAACGTTTCATTCATTAAACAATAGGGAGGTGTCTTCCCTCTTCCTCACCATTCTTTTTATAAGAAAATTCACATTGACACTTGTCATCTCATGCACAATTAAACAATTTTTAATAATCAAATTGGAGATTATTCACCCTCAACACATGTCACAATTTCCCCAAGTTGCACATATTTATTCCTTTTTAATTTAAAATAATAATACATTTTCCCTCACACCCATAATTAGTTCCTTGATTTTCTCCTAGTCGTCCCTTAGTTCCCCAATTTCTCTTTTATTGTGTCTCCTAACTAATTTCCAGTTGGATTTTGATTAATACTCTTCTCTTAGTTAGGATTTAGAGTTTGATTAACTTAGAATACTAACTCAATTTTGACAACCCATTCTTTCATGAATATAATTTATTTTAATTAATTTTTTTTTTTATTAATTTCATGCACACATTTTGCACATGTCTTAATTTATTCTCCCCTCTCTAGATTTTAATTAGTCTAATCTCCCTTAGACCCATTTCTACAATTTATATTTTAACTTAGATTTTAATTAGTCTAATCTCCCTTAGACCCATAACAATCAAACTTAGATTTTATTATGTTCCCTTTCAAAATTTAATATAAAATTATATAAATTCATTTCTCTTTTCTATTAGTTCTAATTAAATGTTTTACTCTCTACTCTAACAAAATCTAAGTATTCATTTTATTTTCTAAGGTCTTCTAGATTTGTATTGACTCATAAATTTATTCATGCAACGTGCCCTTCAAGATGCACCTCTTTTCTCCAAGGGTTTCACTCTCCATTGACTTAGTTTGAAAGTTATCTGACGCTTGGAATCAATACTCCACTTGTCAACCTTGTGTGAGACTAAGGGATTACTAAGGAATAAGGAATCCCCGTTATTTCATGCCCCTTAGGAATCCTCGTGAGTGACCTTCTCACTCTTCCCTCATGACATCGTGAACCTCTCAGTAACAAGGTAGTCGTTAACCTTCAGTTCAGGTCATGATGGGATTGCTAGTAGGCTATGACAGGAACTTTGTCGCACCTCTCCCTCATCCATTTGATATCTGTGTATGACCCCTTTATTCCATATGTGAGTCGTATTAGAAAGCGTCACCATTCCTGCATCCACTGACAAAAATAATATTAATAACTCATATACATGAAATCCATACTAAAATCATCATCAATAATATATGTGTATAAAATCAAGTACGCATAACCAAAGTAAATAGTTCACTCCCTGACTCAATCCAGAGACCAAAAAAGTATGTCAATGCAATCAACATCCTCATCTCACATTTCCTGCACACTCAGGAAACCTCATCATAATACATCTCAATGTTATACATCAATATTAATAACATATCAAATTTCAATACTCATTCATAGCATAAACATATAAACCAAACTAATAATCATAATGTACCATGTTTTAACCGAATCATTTACTCACAAGTGTCCTCAAAGAATAGTTCAATGTATGAAATGTGATTAGTGGAACTGGATATTGCATGCTACATCCTAGGGGTGTGCAAACTCCACATGGTATATTCCATGTGTCTTGGGTAGATTTTGTGCAATATGACAGACACGTTTAAGAGGAAGGTGGTTTGAAGGAAATAATGTAGAAGTTGGATCGTTAGAACCCAGCAGGATCCAAATCATATTGGGAAAGAAAGAAATGGTTGGAAAATAGTTCATAATGGGGATCAGTGTAACTACCGAGTGTCCAACGCATCTTAGGGAACAAGAAAACAAGAAACAATTTGTGTGGAAGGATGTTAAGAACCAAATATCAATATAACATAGAAAAACCTCAGAAAAAGTACTCAACGCCTTGAAAAAGAGATAATTTCAGATAATAAGCCTCTTTGAGGGGGCAACCTCCTTTTACCCCACTTAAATGTTCAAGTATAAGATAATTCAAAATGAAAATGTCTCCTTGGTATATATAGGAGACTAGGAGGTATAATTACAACTAATGGTCTAAAGCCGACATAAATAAAATAACATTACTAATATAATATTCCCCAATTAAGGGGTAGTGAGCCAATATTAGGGCTTAACATGCCCCTCCCCTTGAGACAAGTGTTGTTCGCAACGCTTGAGTAACTCTGGATGCTTCTGTATAAAAGACTCATCTTCCCAAGTGGAATCTTCAGCCGGTAATTTCCTCCATTTAATGAGATACTCTGAAATGGATCTATTCCTCAACCGGCAAATTCTTGTGTCAGTGATAGCTTCAGGCTCCAATATGATTTTTCCTTCCTCTTCAAGTTCTGAAAATATAGTTTGAACTGGGATCTTTTTGCCTATAACCTTCCTTAAGCACGAAACATGGAAAACTGGGTGTACTCGCGAAGATGCAGGCAACTCCAATTTGTATGCCATTAGTACCAATCTTTTGCAACACCTTATAAGGGCCATAGTACTTTGGTGATAATTTATTATCCTTCTTGGCTTGCTTGAGGGACATATGTTTGTATGGTTGTAGTCTTAAAAACACCCAATCCCCTACTTCAAAACTTCTTTCACTACGATGTTGATTTGCTTGTTGTTTCATGCGATTATGTGCCATGGTCAGGTTATCCTTTAAGATTTGGAGAACTTTTTGTTGATTATCGATGTGATTTTCCACTGCTTGAACCTTAGATTTTTATTTTAGAGAAGAAGTGATGGAAGGAGGGTGGTATCCATAAAGTTCAATAAATGGTGTCATTTTTGTTGTAGTATGAAAGGAAGTGTTATACCACCATTCTTCCAAGGGTAACCATTTGAACCATTGTGTTTGTTTATCAGAGACAAAGCAATGAAGGTAGCCTTCCAGACATTTGTTCACTATCTCGGTTTGTCCATCAGATTGAGGATGAT
>ML803451.1:21950-37741 GCA_009831015.1 Picea engelmannii | reverse complement strand
AAATAATTGCTCCATCTGAAGTATCCATGTGATTGGGTCCTTGCCATCAAACTTCCTCACATCGATCTTAGGAACGTGGTTGGTCTTCAACCCAAAGTTGGAGTTTCTCCATTATTGATTCACCTTCCTTGTGTCCTCATCATGAATTTCATGGGATGCATTTTCACTTTCAGGTGTCTTCTTTGTTACGAAATTTTTCAATACTTCCATGATGTCCTATTTTAAACCATCCATCTTTGCCTCTAACTTAGCTTCCATCTCTTGTAGTTCATCTTTTGTTACTATCTTCTTTTGTAAATCATTTATGTCCCTACGCATTTCTTCACCTTCATCAAGAGTCCAAGTAGGATTGTTTGGAGACTTATTTGGTGTAGAAGTTCCCTTTTTGGGTGGCATGTTGGCCAAGTATCACTTTTGGACCTTGATTTTGAGGTGGTTCTGCTAGACAATATTTCTTTTGTTTTATCTCCCAAGTTTCGGCCCTTCTAGGTATGAAACTTTCTTTTATGTAGTTCTCTGATATTTCTTCTCTGCAATTCCATAGGTCTGATTAAAATTGGATGTGCCAAGTGGAATTTATGATAACTTCCCCACAGCTTGTCGATTTCTATCCTTTCTAGGAGATCTAACTTGTATAGCATGCCACACACAAAATAATTGATATAAAATTCTGAAACTTGTACCAGAAATACTAGAGACTGTCCACGATCCAATGAAATCAGTCCCACTCAATTTAAATACTCTAGGAAGAAGTTATGATTGTTTTACCTAGAACACCTTCTTGAGACTAGTTAATAGGACTAGTAAGATGCCCTATCTTACACAGGGTGTATCTATAAATTTGAGATGACCCAGAAGATGAAATTTTTACCAAAAATACCTTACTAATTTTTGTAAATATCCCCCAAATTTCAGAGTCTGAAATGTTACAGAACTTTTTTTATAGAGAAAATTCCTCAATGACTCAGTTCATGATTATTCCAGAACCCTATCTTGTACAGGATGTATCTCCGAAATTATAAGGCCTCAGGAGCTGAAATTTCAACCCAACATACCTTGATGTGTCTACTAAATATCGTCCAATCCATTCCTTCTGAAACGTTGTAGAAAAAAAATTATAGCGAAAATTCCAAGGTGTCTCAGATGTAGCAGTGAAACCCCAAGACCTTGAGCTCTGATACCATATGTTAAGAACCAAATATCAATATAGCATAGAAAAATCTCAGAAAAAATACTCTACGCCTTGAAAAAGAGATAATTTCAGATAATAAGACTCTTTGATGGTGAACCCTCCTTTTATCCCACTTAAATGTTCAAGTACAAGATGATTCAAAATGAAAAGGTCTCCTTGGTATATATAAGAGACTAAGAGGTATAATTACAACTAATGGCCTAAAGCTAACATAAATAAAATAACATTACTAATATAATATGCCCCAATTAAGGTTTAATGAGCCAATATTAGGGCTTAACAAAGGAGAAGAGGAAAATAATAAAATCGAAGGAAGGGGAAAAAAAGGAGGGGAAGGAGAAACAGAAGAGCAGAGAGAGGGACACCATTTTTTGAGGAACAACGTGGAACAATGGGCATGATTCCTATCATTAAACTTGAAGGAAAAAATGTGCCAAATTGGTTGAAGTGTAATGAGACTGTGGAAGACCAATTTTTTTTCTGGTTAATAAATAATTTTTTGGTTCCTGTAATTGGTGTTGTCTCTTGTTTCCATTTTCCTGTAAATGTAATTCCTCTTTGAATTCTTTGGGTTGTTAAATTTATGTTACGTTGTTAGCTGTTATTTTTGCAATATATCGGAAGAAACATGGTTCTATAGTTTATTGTGCATATTATTGAGGGTGATTGCATCAAGTGGTATCAGAGTTGGTTTAGATCCTAAGTTGTGGGAAACAATTCCTTGAAGTAAGGCTTGTGAATGTTAGTATGAGTGAGGGTTGCAAGATGACTTGTAAGGATGTTTCCACGAAGAGTAGTAGCGACAAAAGGAGGTTATATAAATAGAGAATTAGAGCAATTACGAAGGAGGATAGAAGAACTAGAAAATAGAAGGCTTGGAGATGTTGAAACAGATTCAGAATCGAAGGATGAGATTGAACAAGAAAAGAGAAATGTTGAGGAAGTAGACCCAACAATACATTTAATATATTTTCTGAAAGACAAAGGTAGTGCAAGGGTGGAAGTTTCATGCTACGATGGTGGTTTGAAATCTGAGACTCTATTGACTGGACAGGAGAGCTCAAAAGATATTTTGAGAATGAAAATGTTCAGGATCCCAATAAGGTTTGATTCATTATGACCAAGCTAAAGGGTCATGCAACACTTTCGTAGGATATGTTGCAGAAGGACAAGGTAGACAATAAATAGGAGAATATTAGAACATGGAGGAGGATGGTGAGCAAAATCAAGTAGAAATTCCTACCTGTCAATTACCAACAAAATTTGTACAAGCAGGTAAAAAATTTGAGGTAGAAAGAGACATTTGTCTAGGAGTATACTGAAGAGTTTTTCAAACTATCTCTCAGATCAGGGATAAAGGAATCAAAATACCAAAGAGTGGCAAGGTACACAAATGTATTGAAGTCTTAGATTCATGATGGACTGAGTATGCATTTCTTCCATAATGTAGATGAAGCCTATTGATTTTCTTTGAAGATGGAAGCAAACATTGATATAAGGTTGTGATAGAAGTTCTAGGGAAAAGGAACTAGAGGCAAAGGCATAGAAAGTGTTGCTAAAAGCAGTGAAAATGAAGATGAAGTGACTGACATTCAAAATACAAGATGAGGAAGTGGCACTGGAAGAGGCAAAGGAAAGTATGTGATTACATGTTATATATGTGGAGTATAGGGTCACAAAGAATCAAAATGTCTAAAGAGACATAATGCAACAAGAATAAATGAAGCTAGAAAACAAGTTACCCAAGTAGATGAGACAACAGTTGTTGGTGGAATGTGGAAGTACTTCAAGAAGAACAAGGAGAAAACCTAATTTTCAAAAGAATATTACTCAATCCTAAGACAAATACATTTGTAGAACATGAACAGAGAAAGAGAGTGTTCAAAACTAAATGAAAATTTTAAGGCAAGTGTTGTCATCTTGTCATTGATGGTGGAAGTATAGAAAATTTGGTATCAACAGAAGTAATAGAGAAATTGAAATTGAAAAGTGTTCCACATCAGAATCTGTATAAAGTATCATGGTTGAAAAGAGGAAAACAAGTGACTGTGACTGAGCAATGTCTTAGAAAAACAGGATCGTGGAGCTATAAAATAAAACAAGTGCAGAAATAAAACGCTAAAGATACAAAATACAATAGAGACATAGATATACATGGGTCACCCAGTGTGGGCTATGTCCACTAGAGAAATTACAAGTCGTTCATTTATTATTATCCAACAAATGAAGGGATATAACCTACAACATACCCATTGTAACTTCCTTTTCTTTCTCTCATACTCTCCTTTCTTATAATGTAGTATTCACTTACCTACACAACCAAAATACAATTCCCTCATAAAATATAGTTTCCTTCTAGGTAAAAAAACCATAACATAACTTCTACCATCATATCTGTGACCTTATAATGAACGGTCCAGATTGACTACAAAATCATAATACTTTACAAGGCAATTTTCCCAAAAAATTCTCTTCGGGGGTGCTTCCCTCAAACCCCCGATAGGGGGGGCTCCAAACTTTCTTGTTGCCCCCCTTGGACCCCTTGGTGAGATATGTGGGGGGGAAACCCCCCCCACCCTTCCATTAGGTAATGGGGTCCAAACGCAGTTGAAACAAGACCGCTTAATCATGAATATAATCAATCTCCACAACCAACACAATGCTTGTTGAGTTTTCATATTGGAAATTTAAGTGAGCAGGTATTGTGTGACATAGTGGAGATGAATGCTTGTCATGTACTACTTGGAAGACCATGGCTATTTGATAGAAAAAATTTCCATGAGGGAAGGAAGAATACTTATGATTTTGTAAAAGATGGATAACAATACATATTGGAACCAATGGTGGAGACCGAGTCAGGTGGAAGTGAAAACAAAGGAAATGGTAACATAAATTTTTATAGCAGTAGTTTCAATATGATGTGTTCAACCAAATAATTTTTGAGAGAACAGAAAATGACCCATTTTTGTTTGGTCTTAATGCCAAGACAAGTTCTAAAGAGTGGAAAGATGAGCTCTGTGCCACCATAAATTCAACCTTTTTTGAATTACCTTAAAGAGATTACACGATATGATTTACCTGTAGGTTTACATCCCTTAAGAAGTATATCACATTAGATTGATTTGATACCAAGATCAAGTCTACTGAATAAATATCCTTATCGAATGAATCCAACTGAAAGTGATGAAGTAAATAAGCAGGTGCAAGAGCTACTTGATAGAGGAATCATTAGAGAAAGTTTGAGTCTGTGTGTTGTACCTACAATTTTGACACCAAAGAAAGGAGGTGAATGGAGAATGTGCGCTGATTCACAAGCTATTAACATGATTACTATCAAGTATATATTTCCTTTACTGAGGATGGATGACCTTGTGGACTGTTTGAGTGGGGACAAGTACTTTTTAAAAATTTATTTGAAGAGTGGTTACCATTAGATCCAGATAAGAGAAGGTGATGAATGGATGAAAGCGTTCAAGACAAACGAAAAATTGTTTGAGTGGTTAATTATGCCATCTGGGCTAAGTAATGCACCCAACACATCCATGAGAGTTATGAATGAAGTTTTGAAAGCATTTTTGGGTAAGCTTTTTGTTGTATACTTAGATGACTTTTTTATTTTCAGTAAAACCAAAGAAGAACACCTAAAGCATGTGAGAAAGGTGTTTCAATAGTTGAGATAAGATAAACTGTTGATCAATTTGAAGAAATGTACGCTTATGAGAGAGTTAGTGTACTTGGGATTTGTGGTTTCCAAGGAATTCTTGAAGATGGATGCTGAAAAAGGTTAAGGCTATTTTGGAGTGGCAAACACCTAAGTGTGTGTTTGATGTGAGAAGTTTCCATGGATTGGCAAGCTTCTATAGGAATATTATCAGAAATTTTAGCGAAATTTGTGCACCACTTACTAACTACATGAAAAATGGGATCTTCAAGTAGACAACAACCATGAAGTCATTTGAAGAATTGAAGAAAAAGGTGATTGAACAACCAATTTTGACACTTCTAGATTTCAATAAATTGTTTCAAGTGGATTGTGATGCAAATGGTTCAACGATTGGAGTAGTTTCGAGCCAAGTACAAAGACCAATTACATTCTTCAACGAGAAATTGAATGATGCTAAGAAAAAATACTATATTTATGATCAATAATTTTATACAATTGTACAAGCTTTGAAGAAATGATGACATTACTTGCTACCAAAGGAGTTTTTCTTATTTACAGATCATAAGGTGTTGCAATACATCAATAGTCAAGGTAATTTAAATCAAAATCATTCCAAATGGGTATAATATTTGCAAATTTACTAGTTTGCTTTGAAGCATAGGTCTGGAAAGTCAAATAAAGTTGCAGAAGCGCTAAACCAGACAATAATTTTGTTGAATACTTTGTCAGTAGAAGTTATTGGCTTGAAATTCATGAAATATTTGTATGAAGAAGACACATATTTTGCAAAGGATTGGAAAGAGTGAAAAGCACCTTGGAGCATTGATAAAACACCATATTTGGATTTTCACATCCAAGAAGGTTTCTTGTTCAAGAATAAACTTTCGTGCATTCCACGAAATTCATTGCATATGAATCTTGTTAGAGAACTGCATAGTAGAGGTTTGGGTGGACATTTTGACATTTATTAAACCACAACATTGGTGAAGGAAGGATACTTTTGGCCTAACATCAAGAATGATGTGAAACATCATCAAATTTTAAAGTGTTTGAACCATAGATAGAGTTACTTACATCCATGACCAAGCCATTCCAACTATTTGGAAATGAGCACAAGATTGGAAGATCCCTGGCCTTATCATCAAATTCCACTTTTACAAAACTTATCTAATTAGTAATCGTATTAAATTCATTTAAATGATCTGCAATAGACCCACCTTCTAACATCTTCATATTAAATATTATCTTCATTAGAAATACCTTATTGGATGTTGAGGGTTTTTTATACAGTTTATCCAATGCATCCATTAGCTCCTTCATTGTCTTTTATTTTGAAATATTGAAAGCCATCGACGCTTCCAGGCTCAATCGTATCATTCCTAGTGCCTTTATGTCAAGAACCTCCCATTCTTCATCCTTCATGGTCATTGACTTCTTTGCTATTCCACCCAATGGTAGGAATAGATCCTTCTGATATAAATAATCTTCCATATACATCTTCCATAATTGGTAGCTTTTTTCATTAAATTTCTTGACCCTAAACTTAGCATATTTCGCCATTTCTCCCACTCAAACCAAGAACCCTCTTTTTCTGCAAGTTACCTTTCGCTTTGATACCAGTTGTTAGAAAAACAGGATCATTGAGCAATAAAATAAAACAAATGTGGAAATAAAACACATAAGATACACAATACAATAGAGACACAGATATATGTGGTTCACCCAGTGTGGGCTATGTCCACTAGAGAAATTTTCAGGTCCTTCCTTTTTATTATCCAACAAATGAAGGGATAAAACCTACAACACACCCATTGTAACTTCCTCTTCTTTCTCTCACAACATCCTCTCTCAGAATACAATATTCTCAATGATGCATGGCATAAATATATTTCCCTCATAAAAGAGGATTTCCTTCTAGGGAAAAAAATCCTAACATAACTTCTACCTTCATATTTGCGACCTTATAATGGAAGGTCTAGATTTACTATGAAATTACAATATACATTTACAAGGAATTTTTTCCTTTGGGGTCTTCACCCCTGAACCCCCGCCAGGGGGCCACTTACCCTTGGACCCTGCAGGGGGGGAAAGCCCCCCCACATGGAGGGGTGTATAGTATTATGGGGTGTACAATATTCATGGGGTATAAACATGACTGAAAACAAATACCTATGAAACAAGAAGATAATCAAGCTCCACAACCAACACCTAGGTCGATGGGTGTATGAGCTTAAGGAATCAATTTGGCATCTTCTCCAATTTGTGATATTAACCTGGAGTGTGCACAACCAATTAGAACTACAATTCTACTAAAGAAAACAATTTAACATGTATAGAAACCTATTTAAGTTACTAGAGAATCTATGATTCTGTAATGACTTATAAAAGAAATAACAATATAAGCTAGTTTACATAAGGAGGAATAGAAATGTACTAAATAACAAATAGTTTACCTTAAATGTTCTTCAATGCAATGATTTTGTAGATAATCAATATAATCATGGAAAAAAGGTATAAAAGGATGTGATATGGATAACAAATATAGGTTATGGAGGAAATTTAATGATATGAAAGTGATAAAAATAAGTGTTTGTTGAGAGCCCAACGGGGATTAAGCCCTAAATGAACCTTATTAAGCCTAAGTGCCATGGTTAAGGGAGAAAAAACTTGGTATTTTGACCTTAATATGGATTCTTGGGATCAATCTCCATGAACTACACCTACAAACCAAAATACATGACCTCTCTAGGGTGTCTTTTGGCATTATAGTTGGATATAAATGCAATTTTCACGATTTTCACATCAAGGATGGGTTTCAGGGCCTCCAACATTGTCTTGGGAATCATGGATATGTCTATGGTCCTTGACCATAGTTGAGGGAGGGAAACAAGAGCCTTTGGTGCAAAGAATTACTTTACAGGCTCAAGCATCAGAGATGAGTCCTTGAACCAACACATGTGATCTCTATAGGTTACAATTCACCACCAAGTGGGATATGGCCTCCATGACTAGGTTAGTTGTGAATTAAGAATAGGTCTAAAGGTATAACAAAGGTTAGGTAAGGAAAATAAGATCATTTTGACCTAAATGAATATTATGGGCTCAAGTGACATGAAAAACATTTACAACGCACAAAGCTTCTTAAGACATATTATTCCATGAATCCATCCTTGAACCACCACATGGGACCCCTGTATGGTATCTTTGTCCTACTAAAGGGATATGGGTGCCATGTTAAACCAAAATATAGGCCCTAAAAAAGAATGTGTCTTAGCACCACACCAAGAATGGTTCTCAGGGCCATGGTCATGTTTCATTATCATATGAGTTGGATATGATCTCCATGAGTATGATTGTGCATTGGAAATGGGTCTCGAGACCTAAACATGGTCAGGAAGGAAACAAGGGGCTTAAAACCTAAATGAAACTTCTTGATCTTGAGAACCATGGTAAGGGGATGTAAACACTTAGGCCTTAGGCCCTAATTGTAGCTTCACAGGCTCAATTTTCATGAACAACACTTGAAATCCACAAAATAGGCACTCTTTAAGGCATCTTTGGCATTAGAGTTGGATATGGATGCAATTATAAGGTTATGTGCATTAAGGATGGGTTGCAAGGCCTTGTCCATGGTTGAGGAAGGAAAACAAGTCCCTTGGGATATAGTTGAAACTTCTTAGGCTTAAGAGATTTGAAAAAATACTCAAACCAACACATGAGTCCTTTGTAGGGGTTCTTTGTAGGGATTTGAGTCGGGTACATGTGCCATGATTAGGTTGTTGGAAAATTAGTTTTCATTGATGTCAACTCTATAAGAATTCTAGAAGCCTCAGAAGTCATGGGTGTATTTGACAAAGTCTCCAAAGTGGTCCTTTTATGGCGTATATTTAAGCATGGACCTCATGTGAATATGCTTTGAAGAATTTTACAAGAATCCATGGAAATATGGTTAAATGGTTAAGTGGTTAGGAAGCCTCAGAGGTGTCTCCATGAAGCCCGAAGTTGATTGATGAAAAATAGTATGAAGGACATTGCAAATGCATGAAATACATCCATTAGGTGATAGTCCTCATCAATCTGTCTCCAATGGTAGCTGGCATGCAACGTGATTCCTCACAGTTAAGGATTTATGCCCTCTTAAAGATGAAGATCTAAAGTATGGTTAAGAATCCCCATATCTAAGGCCAAGAAGTTATAATTTGGCCCTAAAGTCAAGTAAAGGAGAAAAAAATGTTGCAAAAAAGAAGTTACAAGTCGACTCAAGGTCAAGTAAAGAAGGTACTTGGAAGGGTATAAATACACATCCAAAACCTATAATTTTCATCATTCAATCTTGTGATCTCTTAGGAAAATCTTGGCAACGAATTTCAGAGGGAAGATGAAGTGAAGAAGGGAGAAATTCTAAGGGAAGATGAAGTCTTGTGATGATGTGTTCTAAGGTATGTTCTTTAAAGGTCATCCTTCCATTTTTTATATAACCTTCTTTATAGAATGATTCAAATAGAGAAACTTTAAGGATGTTGAGAAGACATATCAAGGTACTTGTGATACAAATTTCCACTTCTGAGTCATTTTACGTTTGGAGATACACATTGTGGAAGATAGGGTTTTTACTAGTCCTGTAACTAGTCTCAAACATGTGTTCCAGGTAAAAAAATATTAACTTCTTCATAGAGGATCAAAATTATATGAGACCAATTGCATTGGAAAGAATACAGTCTTTCGTATTTTTTGTGTGAGTTTCAGAATAACATATCAAATATTGTGCTCATGGCATGTTGTATAAGTGTGCTCTCCAAAATAGGCCAAAATTCAAGAAGGTCTTCCATTTTCAATACATATATTTTTGAGTGATGTATCAAGGAGAAAAACTTGGAGGAATTTCAGAGAAGATATCAACTAATATGGGGTAAAAGTTCCAGACCTTGATTCATTACAAGTATGGAATTGTACTTGTTGGAAGTTAGGGTTTGTGACTAATCTAGAAACTAGTCCAAAATAGGTGTTCAAGATAAATTTAAGAAGTGATGTTGGGGTTTATATGTGGACCCATGTGGACATAGGATATTTATGTGGACCTAGTTTCTAAGTGGACCCAGGTTGATCATGTCAATATATCCTTGATGATGTTGATGTATCAATTGTGGTGGATCTTGTTTTGATTATGATGATGATGTATTAGTTATAGTGGATCTAGTTTTGATGATGATGATGTATCAGTATCAGTATCAGTGACAGTGATAGTGACAGGTTGATTCTTCATTTATATTGCAGGGAGTAAGGGGAAAGGAAATGGGTTGGATTCTCCTTCCAATTGGTGGTGGAGAATATAGGGAGTCATATCTTCCTTCAAGTTGGAGCCTGTAAACTAGGGGGTTGGAGCCTCCTTCCAGTTGGTGCTGGAGAATATAGGGAGTCGTAGCTCCCTTCAGGTTGGAGCCTATAAACTAGGGGGTTGGAGACTCCTTCTAGTTGGTGTTAGAGAATACAGGAGATTGGAACCTCCTTTCAGTTGGTGCTGGAGAATACAAAGAGTTGTATCTTCCTTAAGTTTGGAGTCTGTAAACTATGGGGTTGGAGCCTCCTTCTAGTTGGAGCTGGAGAATACAGGGAGTTGTATCTTCATTTAGGTTGGAGCCTCTTTCCAGTTGGAGATAGAGAATTTAGGGATTTTTAGCTTCCTTTAGGTTGGAGTCTATAAACATGGGGTTGGTGCCTCCTTCCAACTAGTGCTAGAGAAGTTTGGAAGTTGGTGCTTCATGTGGATGTAATATTCAAGCTATATATTAAAAAGTGTTCCATGGTTTTCTCCCATTTGGGTTTCCACGTAAAAATCTTGTGTACTGTGTATTTGTGGTTACATGTTGATGATATCTTGAATGCAATCATATGTGATAAATTGATGATAACTTAATGTTTACATGTTATGGTTAAAAATTGTAAAAATTGTTTAATACCAATTCACCCCCCTCTTAGTATTGGTGAATATTCCAACAATTGGTATCAGATCAGGTCCTTTAGAATCAACCTAACCACTGGAAGTTATATCATGTAGTGCACAGATAATGGAATTCCAATATTTGATGGTAAGGACTATGAGATATGGAGAAGAAGAATGAGAGTATTTTTAGAGGAAAAGGCGTATGATATTTGGTACTCAGTTGTTACAGGATACCCCACTACAGAGAAACCTTCAAAGACTGCAACCAAGAAATAATTAAAAAGGAACAACAAAATAGAAATGGATAACATCATGGATGGAGTACCTGATTTGGTAAAAGTTAAAATGGGAAAATGTTCATTAGCCAAAGAGATTTTGGATAAGCTACATAATCTGTATTATAAGGAATCTCGTCTTGCAACCACAAATCCATAGCATGTTGATCAAGATAAAGAGGATGATGAGACAGAAAAAGAAGAAGGAATCTCATCTGATCAGACAGATCTGGAAGAAGATGATGAAGAAGGTGAAGTGGATCTTTAGGCAGAACTAATCAATGCTTTAAGTGAACTAAAGAGAGAAAGGAAAAAAAACAAGTCTCTCAAGGAAGAATTGATCAAGCTAAAGGAATGTTCTCAAAATCCCAAAAAAAACTTTGAAGAAGTACAATAGATTGTTATAAATCTAAAGGTTCAGATGGAAGAAGCCAAAGTGATTGAAGAAACACTCAAACATCAGTTGGAAGAAAAACAATGTTTGGAAGCTGAAATAGTATCACTAAGAAAGGAAGCAAAGAAGAGAGAATAAATTTTGACAAATAATCTCAAGGAAACATATGAGGACTTAAACAATCTTGAAGCACAATTTAGTCAACAAGAAATAAGACTTGAAGAAGAAATCATCTCCTTGAAAACAAAACTTAAAGAAATAAATAGAATAGAAGAAGTAATGATTATCCAGATGATAAATAAAGAATAAGATTGTGAGAAGCTTGAAGAAGAAGTTGTCACATTAAGGATTGAAGTTAACAATTTCAATAATAACTTAAAGAGCTGTCAAGTACTAGAATATATTCTCAGTTGTCAAAGGTCACCATTTAATAAAGCAGGTGTTGGATACATTGGTGATACCTCATGCAAAGAAGATGAAAATGCCAATCCTATAAAAAAACATTGAAGAGAGAGGAATTTCTACACAACCATTAAATAAAGTTGAAGAGAAGTGTTCCGGGTTTTCGAAAAGGAAGAATGAAGAGAAGTCTAATAATTGTGTAGAAATTATCAAAGGAAGGGATCATGGTCAACAAGAGTCAAAGAGGAATGAATGTAGAAGAAGTGCACCCCCAAGAAAAAGAAGTTTCGTTCATTATGAGGGAAACAATAGAAGATAATATCATTAATAAACTAAGGGATGAATTCAAAATAAATACATCACAAAGAAGATCATCGTTGGTTGTGGAGCCTGATTATCTTCCTGATTCAGAGGTCTTTTACTTTCAGCCATGTTTATACCCCATGAAGTATTTACATCCCATAAGTATGTACACTCTTCCACGCAGGGGAGTGCAGAGGGGGGGTACCCCCTCTGCGAGATCTGGGAGCAAGCGAGGGTTCAAGGGCAGCATCCCCCGAAGCAAAAATTGCCTTGTAAATATATATTGTAATTTCATTGTAAATATGGATCGTTCATTATAAGTTCGCAGATCTAACGGTAGAAATTATGTTAGGGTTTTTTCCCTAGAAGGCAACCCTCTTTTATTAGGGAAATGTATTGTGGCTATGGTCGATGGCGAATATTGTATTTTGAGATAGGATACTGTGAGAGAAAGAAGAGGAAGTTACAGCGGGTTTGTTGTAGGTTGTATCCCTTCATATATTGGATAATAATAAAGGAAGGACCTGACAATTTCTCTGGTGGGCGTAGCCCACACTGGGTGAACCACGTAAATCTGTGTCTCTATTGTATTGTGTATCTTCTATGTTTTGTTTCTGCATTTATTTTATTTTATTGCTCCACGGTCCTGTTTTTCTAACAACTGGTATCAGACCGAAAGGTAACTCGCAGGAAAAGAGGGTTCCTAGTTCGAGTGGAAGCAATGTCGGAAGATGGAAAGTTTAGGGTTGAGAAATTTAATGGCCAAAACTACCAGTTATGGAAGATGCAGATGGAAGACTATTTATATTAGAAGGATCTATTCCTACCATTAGGCGGAATAGCAAAGAATCTGGTGGCTACGAAGGACGAAGAATGGGAGATTCTTGACAGAAAGACTCTAGGAACGATACGGATGAGCCTGGCAGTGTCAGTGGCTTTCAATATTTCCAAAGAAAAGACAATGAAGGGTTTGATGGACGCATTGGCCAAATTGTATGAAAAACCCACGGCATCCAATAAGGTATTTCTAATGAAGAGATTATTTAATATGAAGATGTCGAAAAGTGGGTTTGTTGCAGATCATTTAAATGATTTTAACACGGTTACTAATCAACTAAGTTCTGTAAAAGTGGACTTTGATGATGAGGTTAGGGCTCTTATAATCTTGTTCTCATTGCCAGAAAGTTGGAACGTCTTAGTCATGGTTGTAATTAACTCTGTCTCTGGTTCAAATACTTTAAAATTTGACGATGTTGTTGGTGTTATCCTTAGTGAGGAAATGCGACGAAAAAGCACAGGTGAGACATCAGGAAATGCATTGAAAATGGAGAATAGGGGAAGACAAAAGGATAGAGGAAAGGGTTTCGGTAACCATGGGAATTCTAGGAAGGGAAGATCCAAATCTAGACTTGGAAATATAGAGTGTTGGAATTGTGGGAAGAAAGGACATCTGAAGAAAGACTGTAGAGCTCCAAAGAATCAAAGAGATGGACAACAACAGATAAATCAGGAAGAAAATGTAACAGGTGATGTGTTACAAGATGCTTTGATTATTTCTGTAGATAATATTTATGATTCTTGGGTAGTAGATTTAGGGGCTTCATTTTATGCCACACGCCATAGGAAACATTTTCTAGATTATGTTCAAGGTGATTTTGGATAGGTTCATTTAGGTGACGATGCATCATGCAAAATTGTTGGAATGGGAAAGATAAAAATAAAGAAACACAATGGAAACCAATGGTTGTTGAAAGAGGTAAGACATGTTCCAGATTTAAGGAAAAATCTAATTTCAATAGGGTAGTTGGCAAGTGAAGGTTGTATATCCATATTTACAGATAAGACGTGGAAGGTCATCAAAGGATCATTGGTCATAGCGAAAGGAGAGAAGGTAGGTACATTGTATTTATGTACTGGTAATACTGACTCTTCTATCTCTTTAGATTCTATAGGAGTGGATACAACACTGTGGCATCATAGGATTGGACACATGAGTGAGAAGGGGATGAAGATACTTCACAAAAGAAATTTGTTACCAGATCTTAAACAAATTGATTTGGACTTCTATGAGCATTGTGTTTATGGAAAACAGAAGAGAGTCGGATTTCTCAAAGTTGGAAAAAAAAAGAGAGTAAAAGGTTAGAGCTTGTGCATATAGATGTATGGGGACCAACTCAGGTATCATCTCTTGGTGGCTCTCATTATTATATTACTTTTATTGATGATGCAACTAGAAAAACTTAGGTTTATTGCATTCGATAAAAATCTGATGTTTTTGATACTTTTAAGAAATAGAAAGCTTTGGTTGAGAATGAGACAGGAAAAAAGTTGAAGTGTCTCAGATCAGATAATGGAGGTGAATATTGCAGCAAGGATTTTGATGATTACTGTTCATACCATGGGATTAGTAGAGAGAAGATAGTTCCAAGAACACCACAAGAAAATGGTGTGTCAGAAAGGATGAACAGAACAATCATGGGGCGTGCAAGGAGTATGAGATTGCATGTTGGTTTGCCCTTACATTTTTGGGTAGATGTTGTAGATACTGCTATTTACTTAATAAACATAGGACCTTCAAGTTCTTTGGATGGTAGAATTCCAGAGGAGGAATGGACAGGAAAAAAGGTAAACTATTCTTTTTTGAAAACCTTCGGTTGTGAAGCATTTGTCCATATTGATAAAGAAAACAGAACAAAGCTTGATTCTAAATCCAAGAAGTGTACCTTTATTGGATTCGGTGTTAATGATTTTGGTTATTACTTATGGGATTATGAAAATAAAAAAATAATTAGGAGTAGAGATGTCATATTCAATGAGAAGGTCATGTACATAGATCAGTTGCAAGGAAAGAAATAGGAAGAAGAAAAACAAGAATACACAATGCTTGATGAGATCACTGAAAAAGAAATTCCAAAGGAACCAGAAAATCAAAATGTACAACAACGGGAGTAGTAGGTACCTCAAACACCTGCAAGTGTTGTTAGAAAATCTACCAGGTTAAGTATACCCCCTGAACGATACTCTCTGTCATTGTATTATTTATTTTTGATTGATTCTGGTGAACCAGAATGTTATGAAGAGGCAATGCAGGTAGACACCAAAAAGAAGTGGGAGCAAGGCATGAAAGAGGAAATGGATTCCTTGGTAAATAACCATACTTGGGACTTGGTTTAGTTTCCTACAGGAAAAAGAGCATTGCAGAATAAATGGGTTTACAAGTTGAAGGAAGAAGATGGAGGAGAAAAATGGTACAAGGCTAGACTTGTTGTAAAGGGGTTTGCACAAAAGAAAGGTATAGATTTTGATGAAATATTTTCTCCTGATGTTAAAATGACTTCAATTAGAACTATTTTAAGTCTTGTGGTAGTAGAAAATTTTCATCTTGAACAGTTAGATGTAAAAACATCTTTTCTCCATGGGGATTTAAGGAATAGATTTATATGCAACAACCACAGGGGTATGAGGTCAAAGGGAAGGAGAATTTGGTCTGTAGGTTGAAGAAGAGCTTATATGGCCTAAAGCAAGCTCCAAGGCAGTGGTATCTGAAGTTTGACAGGTTTATGACAGAACAGGGTTATAGTAGATGTCATTATGATCACTGTGTTTATTTTAAAAAGCTA
>ML803451.1:0-10474 GCA_009831015.1 Picea engelmannii | reverse complement strand
CAATCACCCCAACAATGGTCAAGTGGATTAGTGTAAGATCCAAGCAGTCATCCGAAATGAAAGGAACCTAATGCATATATAAGAAGGTTATAACGATCAAATATGACACATACCATGATACCTCAGACCAATTACCTCATGGAACAAGAGCCTTCTCCGATGCAAACCCAGGCCGGTGGTGATGGAAGCTGCTACTGCTGACAGGACAAGTCTGGCTGAGAAGAAGAAAGATGGGCCCTCCAGGGCCATGCTCAAGTCACTCCTGCTCTCGGTACTCCATGTCTAGGACCATGTGGGCCTTGAGACATGATCTCCTAGTTATCCCTAGATGATATCGGGGATAACAGGAAGGACCTGGCGATTTCTCTAGTGGACATAGCCCACACTGGGTGAACCACGTAAATCTGTGTCTCTATTGTATTGTGTATCTTCTGTGTTTTATTTCCACATTTGTTTTATTTTATTGCTCCACGGTCCTGTTTTTCTAACAATCATTTACTCCCAGGTATCACAATTTATTTTGTATCTATTTTTTAAATTGTAATAACTTTGTACATAAAGCTATAGATTGTAGATCATATGGAAGAAATTTTCAAGCAAGAAATGTTTAAGTGGCTTCCTACAATATTGAATGTTACAAATGCCAAAACTATGGACACATAGCTCGTGACTATATAAGCATGATGAAGTCTTCCAAGAAGGAAAACATTGGTATCAGGTACAAGAAGGTTTGGAGAAGAAAACAAAAACAAGAAGAGTAGGTGAATGAAGAACTCCCAGAGATTATACTCACAGGATTTGCAGAAGTGCAATAACATGATGTATCTACTGGTAAAGAGGAAGATGCCTGAATTAAGAAGGATGATCTCGCAACAGAGAAGGTTTATACATTATTCTAAGCCATCCAACTTGGAGACTCCTAGTATATGTGAATGTTGAAGAGGGGGATTCTAAGAAACAACTATTATAGATTTGAGAACTTTATCTCAAGTAGTCTGAAGTGTTCGTAGATTTTGGGAAGGAAGATTTTGAATGGTCTAATGGCAGAGGTACATAATGTCTCATGAAATATTGGTTGATTAAGGAGCAGGTTTCAGAACTCATCCCCATACAGATTTGGAGAGGTTGATTTGAAGATAGATCAGACTAGTGGACATATTTGATTCAACTTTAGAAGTAGAAATATGAAGTGATAAGTTGCAGTAGATTCGAAGAATATCTCATAACAGTGAAGTGGCAAATTAGTCAGCATTGTGTGCGATGATTATTAGAGTCATGGACAGTTTTGTGACACTTGGACATAAATGAATTCATGAAATATTTGATATATCTAGAAGACAATACTTGACATGAACCAGAGAAATGTAACATACCCACGATGGGGCATAAAACAAATTCGTTTTTCTTAAAGGATAGATTCTCCATCCATGGTTTCTAATTTGGAAAGTTCAGGAACCATCCCGACCTCCCATTCAAGGATCTTCGATTTTGGAGCCAAACTACTCTCTGAGACCTTGGTGGTCTCATTCTGTAATAAAACAAAGACCCTTTTGACTTCCTGGTGCAAGTCTAATGGTACCCGCGACCTTCCCTTCACGCTTGCGGAATCTCTGATTTTGGGTGAAAATTGCATTGGAAACATAGGGCCTTTCCATGCAATCTTTGACCTCCAACTGGGATATGGCCTTTAATAATTCTTTTTGGGAAGTGGTGATGGGTATAGGGACCTATACCATGGTAAAAAAGGAAACAAGAACCCTACATAAGAAAATAAAGTGCCTAGGTCTCAAGCACTATGAACAAGGTCTCCAATAATGACACATGCCCTCTCTATGGGTTATTTCACCTTCAAGTGGTATCCCAACAACCATTAAGTGGTTTTATGTTAAGGGGATGGGTGTAAGGCCCTTGGCTATGGAAAAGAGATGAAAGTAGGTATTATGCCCTTCAAAAAAGTTTTTAGTGCTATATATTTTCTTTTGCAACATGTGAGGGTGAGGGAGTTTTACACGGTTATTATTTTATGAAAAAATGATATGCACGTGTTCTTTTATAACCAAAATGTGGGCACATTTTTATAACTAAAACACTTGTGTTATTTTATAACGCATGCATTCAATGAATTAGAAAAAAAAAGAGTGTTCCATGAATTCAAAAAAAATGTGGGATTGTCTCTTTTTCTCTACATGTTGGATGAGTTGGATGCTTTTTTTTATCTTTGGATTGAAAATGGATGATTTGGTTTTATCTTTGGATGGAAAAACCTAGTTGTTTGGACTGAATAAACAAAAACACACTCATTTTTCCAGCTACCTATTGTTATCTCCATATTTTACAAAGTTTTTAAATATGGTCGATGTAAGGTATTTTGCTAGAAGGGCATGGAGACCCTTGCCCAAGTCTTCAAGGAGACGAGACTTGGGGTTGCTCTGAAACCCAAGAGTTTCACTAGTTTGGAAAGTGAGCACGTTGGGCATGTGAATGTGCCAAGGAGATTGCCCAAGAATGAGGAAAAACATGGGGTGAAAGAAACGAAGAGAAGGGGCACACCAAAGAGGTTGGGGTGTGACGACATGAGGAGCGCACCAAGGTTGGGGCGTGCTGGTCCCAAGGGACATGATGGTTAATGTGAATACAAGTTAGTTTGGGTGTATCGAGTTCATGAAGGGGTGCGACAATTCACTTGGGCGTGATGGTTCGCAAAGGGGCGTGACACACCCAAAGGACACGGTTATTCATGATGGTAACCTTTGGAGTCCATATAAGAGAAGAAGGGAACACAACCAAGGAAAACATATTTGAAGAAAAAGGAGAGAAAGGTCAACTCTACAATTCCAAGGTAGAATTGGATGAAGAGAGGCAAGCTCCCTCAAGGATCCAAGTCTCTCCACATGGGAGGACTTGTGCTACCTTGAGGTGATTCTATGGACACAGTTGGGGCAATCATTTTTTGGGATGACTTTGCGGAAGTCTTGTTGTAGGTCTAAGGGAGACATGCTATGAGACAGAACCAAAGGTCCGTGCAAAGTCTTGTGATATAGAAGTGACAGTGAGTTTGTGGTGGGCACACATCTCAGGTGAGCTGCATGATTTGTGAAAGTTGTTACGACAGACAAGTCTTGGTGTGACGAATCTGTGTATGAGTGTCTTGGTGAGGTGAAATGGGTCACGTGACTCTACCCAAGTTGTAAACCAAGCCGGTAGTGCTCATATTGTAATTGTTTTTTAATAATAAGACTTAGCCAGGTGTTAGACATGTCTTGTGCCTCGCACACTATATATTTGTGTCTCTTGTTTGTTTCAAAAGTGTTCTCTTTGTTTCATGGATGTATTCTTAAATGAATAAGTGTTAATACTGTTAGCAAATTGTCTAATCATACAAGAGAGTTGCACTAGAGTAGGAGTGTGACTTGTTCATAGCCTAGAAAGGAGTATGGGTATGCTCTAGGTGAAGAGGCATAGTTCGGATGAAGTATTCTTAGTGTTTCCAAGCAGCCAAGTGAGAAACGTCGTGGTGTCGCACACCCTCAAGAGGTGTACGATTGCAAGATTATGAAAATCACACTATGGGGACATGACAGATGGTATCAGAGCTTGAATCACACTCCACAACTGTGGTGGTGACAGTGGTGATAGAGTGCAACAAGAAGACAATTTGTTGTGGAGATAATTCAGTGGGAATATTCACATAATTAGTGAACAGTTCAGTGGAGAGAACTCATTCATCACATATAATTTGCACCAAACTTATGACAGAGGTTCCGGTTGACGATGCGGTGGAAGGTAGATCTAGGTGCACACATTGTATAGACCGATAGAATTTTTTTTGGTGAAATAAAGCACTTGGACGTGGTGGGTGATCACAAAAATCGTCGTAGAGTTCATAGTAGGAATTGTCGTAGACTTGATTGTAGAGGCATTTTGGGAACATACTTGATCACAGAGGCAATTTAGACATAGAATTGGTGAAGGATCGGTAACGTGGATTGACCTTTCATAGAGAAAGTCTAGGCGCAGACTTGGTTGGTTTGATTTGTGACATAAGTAAGTGTCAGACCTGTGTGCACACCTTGAGAAGACCAAGCGAAAATTTCATGGGGTGAGCCGAGCACTTGGGTAAGGCAGAAAAATGCATGACTTGTCACAGATATAAGCACAAAAGATATCACAAAGGGTGATCGCATAAGTGATCATGAAGGGGAGAATTTCTAGGTTGCAACAAGTGGAAATACTTGGGTGAGTTGGACAACTTGAGGCGACCTAAAGAAGCTTTGTATCAAGGTAGTTGGTTGGACACATTTCTATCATGACATCTTCATGCCATGCATCGCTCAGAACAATAGTTGAGATGAGCTGGGTTGTTGGACAAGTGGTTCGATGACAACCTTCAAATGATGTAGCTCTTCGAAGAGTTACACAAGTTAGTTAATAGTAGTATGAATTGGCATTCAGGCAGTGGGTGCATGGTGCTTTGAAGTGGAATAATTCAAGGTGTGGAGATGAAAGGACATTGGAGGGTGATTCAAATGGTGCAAAGTCAAAGAATTCATGTAGCAGTTGGGATGCCTTGACTTGGGTGAATGTGCAAAGAGCTCAAGGTGACCTAGTTGGATGATTATTGTGGTGGACTTAGGAAGATTTTGAGGGAGTTGTGGAGGTATCGTGAGGAAGCGTTCTAACTCTTCGGTGAGGTGCCTTGGTGCCTTAGACATATTTTTTGAGTCATGTGGTAACTTGAAAATTCGCGACAACAGTGCCAGAGTTTGGATGCTTGCAGGAGGTGCAAGGAAGTTCCGTGCTAGGAGATGGATGGAGTCAACAGAGAAGTCAACCAAGAATTGTTGGTAGTCGACATGAATGGGAAGAATGCAAACCAAGTGACTTGGGTGGTGTTCACTTGCCTTTGTTATGGGACATTGGATGAGGCAGAGTGCACCTTAGTGACTTGTGAATGATTGTGTGATGAAGCAGAGATCTGGTGTGGTTGTTGGTTGAGGTTGGAAGAAGTATTGGTTCAAACATGCCTAAGGTATGGAAGTTCTTTGAGGTGACTCATTCTACTTGGAGCAGTTTGGATAGTTCATTGGGACGTTTGAGGAGTGTAGGCATGTTGGCCACACTCATTGCAGATGTTGAGTTGTGAAGAGGTGAATTGACGAAAGGAGGTGAGTTGAGGACTCACCTTGGTTTTGGAGCATCGTGCGAACATGTAGATTGCAACATGAAGAGATTATTTAGGCATGGGTGTTTCTCTTGCATTGAGCGACATGGTTGAGGGTGAAGCCTAACCATTCCAAGCCATAGATTGGTAGATGCAACAACATGGCTAGGTGATGAAGTAATGTGGAAAAGGCAATCTGAATTTGCATTTTTTGGTGCAAATGGGCATTTCTTATCCAAAGACGCAAATGAAGATGAGAAGAATTCGGCTAAGAAATCCAAACTTGTAGACTTAATCATAGTAAGTCACAAGGGAAAAGTTGGTTGGATGTGGGGATTTCCCTTTACTCTTCACATACTTGGATGCAATGCAAACTGTGTGTAGAGGATTAGATAATTATGCCATGGGGTGGATAGTGGAGTCAAGTTGTTGTGTATGACTTTGATTTCGAGTGACCTCATAATGCAACAAGGTGAGGGGCGAACTTTCCTTTGTATGAGGTTTTTGTGTGGATGAACCAAATTGCAGAAGGAAGTGACCAGTTTGTGAATGAGAGTGTGCAGACTCAAGATGTGTGACAGTTGGATTGGCCATTTAGCTAGTCTATGACTTGGGCGAAAAAAACAACATGACAAGTTGGTCGAGAGTACATATGCATAAGTAAGTTTGGAGTCACAACACTTGGATATCGTAGATGATCTCCTTGATGAAGATTGGATGTGGTAGCAATGAGTCAAGGGTGGATACTTGCCTTAGTCTTTGAGTGTGGATAGAGTGACAGAGATGCAGACATAAAAGGATAATTTGGGCATGCATATGTGCATGCTAATGGATGAGGTGTGACAGTTGGATTAACTACCCAACTAGTTCAAGATGCAGGGGTCGACAATGTGTAGAGGAATGGAATTGAGTTGTAGTATGATCGCAACAATGAGTCACGAGGAGTTCAACACTTAGGAAAATTTTTGAAGTGAAGTGGGAAGTAATCAGTTGTAGCAGACAACGACAACAACATCAGAACCAAACAACAACAAGGTAGCAACTTAATAACGAGATAGTGCAACAAAGTTGGGTGACTTTCATCCTTGGAGTTGATTGAAGTGACCGTATTGACTCAGGTAGTAGATCATGCAAAGTTGGGTGCAGTACAATTTGGTTGGTTTGTGGAAAACTTGGGGTTTCCACTTTGGCAGAATTTGGTGTTACCAGATGGCATGAAACATGGGGTTTCCAACAGACTTAGTTGCGATGGGGCACAAGTTTGGGAAAAGGCTTGGAGATCACAGATTTTGTGGATGTTGTTGGGGACAAAAATGACTTGAGGTGGGGGAGGATGTAAGGTATTCAACTAGAAGGGCACAGAGACCCTCGCCCAAGTCCTCAAGGAGACGAAACTTGGGGTTGCTCCGATGTAATGTCCCCAAGGCAGAGCCCAGTGGTAAATCCTGGTTATGAAATGAATTGTACATATGTTTTATAGGCTGGTGAGCCAAGTTTATATAAGTTGGTGGGCTTATGGGATTGTTAGGCCAGAGAGCCTAAGGGTTGAAGGCCAAGAGCCTGATTTTGTACATGTAACTATGTACATTATTAATAATGAACATAAACACCGTCGCGTGCAGACCGACCATGATGAATGAGTGACGGGGGACTAAGCTTCCACAGAATGGGCAAGGGATTAGGGGCTGGAAGGTGGGAAGAGGGGCTAAGTGTTGAGCCTAGGGGCTTAAGTCCTTGGGGAATAATATTTTAATATTATTCCAAAAGACATGTGAATGATATGTTTTATCCTAAGTTCTTTTGGAAGGGAAAACAACTTCCAAATGGAAGGAACGCATGTAGTTGCATGGGTGACAAGTGTCAACCCAGGCACATGCAAATAAAATGGCTGAGATAAGCCGTGATGGGGGTTCCTCCAACATTCGACCCTCGACCTCCTAGGCGTGAACCCGTCCGAGCTTGGGATGAGTTCTGGTTCATCTTCTGAACCGTATGTCCTGTCTGACCCCTGCAAGAGACCTCATGCCATTCTGAAACTAGGGGGCGAAGTCTGTGTGTTGATTTCGGGGATAGCTTGTGTTGATTTCTGGAAAATCCGATGCAACCTCTAGCTGAGCAGATCGAGCATGTGTGTGGAGTCTCTCTCCCAAGGCCATAACTGTGAGACCATCCTTTCATTGTTGAACCTGTTTAGAAAGACCGTGTCTATTTTTCCCGTGGCTATTGTGGTCACCCAGTGCTGGACTGCATGTGGCTTGTTGGCTAGATTGTACAACACTCTCTCCAGGTGAGAGAGGTGATTGAAGTTGGAAAAATAGGTTGTTTGGCCTGTGAGCGACTCTCTCCAGGTGAGAGAGTGCGCAGAGGAAGGAGAGTACTCCTGGAAGGAACCCTGTAGCTGCCACAGAGCTAAGAGACTTCCGGTCCGGTCTGTTGCTGAAACCCAAGGCAAGGGAGGTTAGCAGCCGAAGGACTGTCTAGGTGATAGAGAAGGTGTATACTCCTGAGGTGGAACATGCATGTGGGGAAGGACGGTCTGTGGGCAGTGGGCATAAGTGGTTCCCGGGAGAGAATCCTTCCTTGTGACTGTGTGTTTTCCCTGTAACCTCAGCCTAGCCTAGGATTCCTTTCCTTGGGGGTGGAGCTTAATCCTAGCTCAGGGGTGACCCACTGTTGAGCTTGATGAGCAGTGTGGTCTAAGGCTGGGAGGTTCGTGGAAGGCCTGCACTTGGTTGGTGGAAGTACCACCATTTCAATATAAGTATCAGATGATGTTTTAATTACTTTTTTGCATGTCTGTGTATTTATATTATCATGTATTCTGTTGTGAAAATGATTTAATGTGAAATCCATTGATTATTTATAATAGCAGTAATTATTATGGTTACTCTGAGTTTAATGTGTTTAACATGTTTTAAATGCATGTCATATATATAATTAAGCATGAGATTGTTTTTCAGCGAAGTAGCGCCTATCCGACCAGTAATGGGGGTGTTACAATATGGTATCAGAGCGTTATTGTAAGAAAGGGTGTTACAGTATGGTATCAGAGCCAAGGTTTCGATGCTGATCCTAGATGGGCTAGTTGAGGGGTCTTTGGACCGAGGTTTTGAGGAGAAATTGTGTTTGGAGGACCAATTTTGGACCTTTAAATGCTCCTAAGTGTCAAGGAGTTACTTGACCATATTACAAAGCTCAGGAGGTGTAGCGGTGTTATGAAACCGCAACCAGGGTTGCATCTAGCCACAGGGAGAGAGGACTCCAAACCAGAAGTGTTGGATCCGTAGGATCTATTCGGGGAAAAGGAGAACCCTCGTGACCGTTAGATCTGGAAAACGTGTGCAGGGTTTAAAAACCCTTTCGAGTTGCACAGGAACGTGGAAATCGAAATACGCAAAATCTCGAATTCATCGGGACCGTCCATTGGGGGGACACGTGGCTTCCGAATGACATTTCAGCACCTGGGAAACCAAAAGGGAAGAACCTTGTATTCGCAAGTCGTGAAATAGCGAAACCCGATATTCCGAAACGATTTACATTGTAGATCGTAAGAGAGGAACTTGACCGTTGGATCAAGTGGAAGGGTAGACGGTAATTTCAGAATTTTGGCAAATGGAAGTTCAAGATGTGTGGATGCACGAACTCCCGATGCCGAAACCCCGAAATGCCGAAAAGATATGCGCCGTAGATATGAGAGAAGTCTAACCGTTGGATCTCACTTGGAATGGCCATGGACGCATAGGTGGATACCATGTGCCAGTGGGTCGAGAAGAAAAGTGATAGTGGTGGGACCTGGTGACATCACCGAGGGTGACATGGACCCTCCTAAATGTGCAATGTAGCACCGTGGTTGTGGGCGACAACTGTGCTATGTGGGCTTGGAGGGTAAATTAAATCAGGATTTCGGAAGTCGGGGGTTGGAAAGGAAAGCAAGTCTGGAAGCCTCAAGGACCGAAACCCCGAAACTCGAAGTCCCGAGGTCTCGAAATCTTCAGAGATGGAAGAACCGTAACAGATTTTAAGGGTGACAACTATGTTGTGGGCCCGGAGA
The DNA here is from genome assembly GCA_009831015.1 of Picea engelmannii. Taxonomy (NCBI): domain Eukaryota; kingdom Viridiplantae; phylum Streptophyta; class Pinopsida; order Pinales; family Pinaceae; genus Picea; species Picea engelmannii. The sequence goes on along the minus strand of ML803451.1, from coordinate 1,262 downwards.
GTAAGGAAACTGAATTTTCAGAATCCAGGAGTTGGAGTGACAAGGGGTTGGGAGTCACTGCATCGTGAACTCCCGGGTACCAAAGACTTGAAACCTCGAAGTCCCAAAAGCGAGTGTGAGAGTCTCGTGGACCGAGACCCCGAAGCCAGAAGTCCCGAAAGCGAGTGTGAGAGCCTCGTGGATCAAAACCCCAAAACCCGAAGTCCCGAAATTTGAAGAGTCGTCAGAGCTCAGAAAACTTAATGAATTTGAAACGTTTTCTTATCCACGTTGGTTAATGACTGTTGTGGTTTTTTATTAAGGTTTTAAATGCCTGAAAAAATTCGGTTGACTGCGCGTTACATGTGCAGAGTTCAATGGGTGTTAGGACAACAAAGTATACAAATGGAAGAGGTACATATTGCCTCCAAAACAAAGGACGGAAGGGTAGGAAGGAATGTCAACTTGGGAATCGAAGGATCAAACTCTAATGGGAACGGAAAAGAGATGGATAAGGAAGGACATATGATGAAACTCTTTGAAATATTACAGAAAGACGCCCAGGCTCGCCGAGATGATAGCCAAAATGTCATGAGAGTCAGGGATCAACAGGGTGAATTCAATTTAAAAATGGAGTGTTGGGGTTGTAAAGGAAACCATAGGTACAGAGACTGCCCCCACATAAAAGATAAAGCGAGAACCGTCCACATTGTTCAGCAAGCTGAAACAGTGGAGGATATGGGAAACATAATGCCAAGGATCTACACAACCCTAGATAACAGGCAAGCTGAATTTCAATCGCACATGATTGAAGTGGAAGGTATGATTAACAACCGACCATTTATTATTTTAATTGATTCAAGGGCTAGCCATAGTTATGTAGATCCTAGGGTGGTGGAAATTTTGCATTTGTCAAGAAGCAAACATGAAAAGTCTTGGCTAGTGAAGTTGGCTACAGGAACCAAGAGGAAGGTCACTGAGTTGATTAAGTCTTGTCCTGTGGACATTGTTGGTCACTATAATTGCTTAATTAATTTCAAACAACCAAGTGAAACATAAATTATCAACCCAGGGAAGTCTTTTGTTTCAAAGATAGCTGCGCACTATATATGCTCAATTCCAAAAGCACTTAGTGTTGTGGTAAAGAAATCATTCTATCTAACTTGCTGAAATGAACTGAAGCTCTGAATAGTATCACAGGAAAGAGATCTCCCTATTGCAATTCTTTATAGTTCGATTTAAGAATCCTGGATTACATTTTAAAATAACATTGCAATGGGTGA
>ML803450.1:114465-124559 GCA_009831015.1 Picea engelmannii | reverse complement strand
GATTCTCAGAGAATATACTGACCAACTCCTCCACCATATCAAGAAATAAATTATTCTTTGCCTTGCTGACAAAAACAACAAAATAGAAAGAAAAATATGCTCCAACAACATGATTTTCAAATTTTCTAAGAAATATTCGTGTACGAGGTCAGAAATATACAAGGCTTATTGTAATCACCGAGTAGGAAAAGACAACTCACCAAACATCTCAAGTAATCTATTCAGCCTCCATGTCTTCAATACTTTTCTTATATTCAAGTTTAAGTTCGTACGTTCCTTGATTTGTACCCCTTTTGTTGTAAAGGCCAAGATCATTCAATATTTCCTTTATAAATTGTTGCAGCAATGATCACAAAGGAAGTCAATAGAGAGTTACCAAAAATATTTTAAGCACAACAAAACATAACTGCAATTCAAAGGGATTTAAAAAACATAACATAGAGGAACAAAATGATGGGAAGCAAAAGCAAACTACTCTACTTCATAGATGAGAGTGAATTACCTGAGGTTGATCTATTTCCGTCACAAGTTGTTTTAATGTCCAGTTGGACTATCGTTCAAAGAGCTTGAAAAGAATGTTCTCTAATTCACCACAGTCCATTCTGGTTCTCTTCATTTCTTGGGCCTTAACTGGTGCAGCAAACCCCTTTTTATCCTAGACATGCAGAATTGCAAAAGCATAGCCCAGTAAGTTTACTCTTTGCATCTAAACCACCCTCAAGATTGATTAATTTTCCATATATATTGTTGGATAGTTTCTTCCCATTGGGTAAGGTAAACAGATGCAAATGGCACTTCCATCCATTGGCCAAGGTGATAATATTTGCAGAGAAAGCAAAAGAAACCGATATTAATGTGCTTAATTAAAGCAACATAGAAAAATAATGAGAGACGAGGGAAAATTCTATAGTTCATGCCTTGGATAATATTGTTGAAAAATCCATCATTCCTTGCATGGGATTGTAGCCTCCACAATCATTATCTATAACCTGAAGTAGCAAGCAGAAAAATAAGGATTTTGATTCATCCAGTTACATTGAGGGAGTCATGCTTTGTAATAAATTAAATTGCTCTAATAATTTAGGCAAATTGCATGCTTATCACAATAAACAATGGAAAAGAAAACAAAATATATGCACCCGCACTTGTCTTTCTTTAAAGTTAGATTTGTTTTTCCTTTCTCGACATAGCCTTCAGTAATCATCAATATTTTTAGTGTGAGGCTTCATATAAAATTTATGCTCGACCTTCTCATCAACAACTACCTTGCCTGCAAATGGATAGAACAATCAGACTTTCTACTATTGAATATTTATGAGTAGGACTAAATTTTTTCTGAATGCACAATATGGAGAATTTTATCCACTAAAAGAAAATTGGAAGTCGTGGGTCTGACATAGACCTTACAACAATTCATCTTTACAAAAGTAGCTCAACCCAACAATTAATCCTTGTACAAGCAACCAATTTTTAAATAAATGTTATCATCTTCACAAGGAAATTCATTCCTCATAAGTTTTCCTAATAAGTTTTTGGATACAGTCCCTAGATAGAATCAAACTAGATGGAATATAAACACAATCCTTTTATAAAAACAATATGGATTCCAAGAACCAAAGCTAAAGGTGATGAACTTGAATAAGATATGATGTTCAAAACGTGGAGTAATAAAAGTAGTAATGTGCCAAACTCCACAATATTTGAATTCTTCTCACAAAGAAATCATCAAGGCAGTCTGACTTGGAAGGTGGGGCATTTAGTTTTAGGAAGGTTAGATGTTTGAAATCCATGGAAATAGTCTGACTTGGAAGGTGGGGCATTTAGTTTAGGGGGGTTAGATGTTTGAAATCCATGGAAATAGTCTGACTTGGAAGGTGGGGCATTTAGTTTTAGGGAAGTTAGATGTTTGAAATCCATGGAAATATTTTTGTGCATGTGTGTGAGTACCGAATACCTAAATTCTTATATCACTGAATTACAACCGGAAATTGGCATGTTCAAACCTAGGTTAACTTTGGTTATGAGACAAATAGATAAAAAAAAAAAAAAAAAACCAACCAAGCATTGCCCACATTGCCATTGTGGGCATTTATGGAAATCCTGAATACATGTGGCTGTACCTGTCTCAACTCTGGACTACCCATAGGACACTAAGAGTATGAAACTCTAAATGAAACAGGGGTGTTACCTATTTTCATTTCCAGTTCATTTAAAATACAGGAACATGGAACAGTTTAAAAAGCCTTTGTATTTCTTTTGACAAATGTGTAGGACCTACTCTGGCATGCATAGGAGCTTTTACCATCACCCCCTTCCATATGCTTCGTCAGATTGTTATGTGGAGGGTGATTTCGAGAGTACCCTAGGTTTTCAGGACTTTTAAGAGAAAAATCCTAAGAGACTATGTGATACTCGAAGATGGGCCAGTGCAGAATTGTTGGCAAGAATGAGGGTGGCTAATTAGCATGAAATTAAATTTTTGTCTGAGCTTCACCAGTTCAAAAAATAAAAAACCTTTTCATGGAGTCTAAGATAAAATCACCAGTTGAGAAAGGTGGCTTCTCACCATCGGAGTAAAGGTGCTACTGAAAACTTCTATTGGGCATGAACTCTTACACTAAGAGTCTGTGATCGTGGTCTGCACAATACCCAATCAATGCAAGAAAGTATGGTGAATGGAGACATCTCAGAACATCAACCTGTTCAAACAAAGAATCCATAGCACGTAAAGTCTTCAGCTTATAACAGAATAAAAAACAAATACAACCATTTTCATCAGTCTCAGAGTAAAAAAAAAACATGCACAATCACCACTGGGATTCAAATAAAGAATGTACCATCTACAGGTTGGAAGTTTCAGGGGCTTATTGAGTCTTAGAAAATGAAGAAAGAAACAAACAAACCTCCACACGAAGTTCTTTTTCTCTCTGTTTGCTTGCTTGGTCAAGCTGCTTGATAGCAACCTTACTACCATCTTGCATCACTCCTTTATACACAGAGCCAAAACCTCCATTACTGATAACATTGTTTGAGCTGAAATTACTCGTTGTTGCTTGGAGCTGCTTGAATGTGAAGACTTGTGCATCTGTCTGAGATGACAAGTTCATCACAGTAGGGACAAGTTCATCCATTACAAAATCTAAAGGTGATGAACTTGTGCTTCTGTCTGAGATGACGTAACTCATCACATCCACACTGTTGTGCACGGGAATCAAGAGGAACAAGGATCTGTTATAGGTGCATCTCTGCTGAAGGTGAACACAATCTGAGTGACACAGGGTAACTCTAACACTCCCTCTTTGTGAGGAAAGTGTTCTACGCGCATGCACATCAATTGACTATCAAACTGACCCCCTACAGTTTAGATTGTACGAACTTAATTAGACCGAAAATGGAGAAAATCGTAAGAGAGTACGAGCCGGTTTTGGTTAAGCATTTCGAAGTACCTGAGGCAATTGTGCATGGATTCTGCCTAGAGGAGAAACCTGTCAAGGTCGGGTTTTCTCTCAAGGATCGACCAGGAAGAGAGAGAATGTGCTGCTGGCCAGGTCAAGCCATAGATGACCACTATTTTCCCTTCTCCGAGCTTGCAAGCCAAGTCGCTCTCTCAGCATCTCAAACTTCTCGTAAATCGTCTTCATAATATGCAGACACTGTCTTCGATATTAGTGGTCAATGGAAGCACACTCTAACCGTGTACAGGTGTTATAAACAACCCGAATTATACGACTTAAGAAAGCATCTCACGAAATGTAATGCAACTGTCTATTGGACTTTGTTCGACCTTTTGGATCCGATAGAGGGATGTTCAAAGGAACACGAACTTGTTGAGGTGGGAAGAAATTTTTCATGCGCAAAAATAAAATTTTGGATATTTGCGGTAAATAAAATCTATATGCGGTGATTTTTTCATGCGCACAAATATTATATGCGCAAAAATAAAATCTCTATGCGGTGATTTAAATGTTGGATATTTGCGGCAAAAATACTAAAGAAAATTTTCATGCGCAAAAATAAAATGTTGGATATTTGCGGTAAATAAAATCTATATGCGGTGAATTTTTCATGCTAATATACTATATGCGCAAAAATAAAATCTATATGCGGTGATTTAAATGTTGGATATTTGCGGCAAAAATACTATATGCGCATAAGTACTATATGCAGTGAATTACCCACTATTAGCCATGGTCGCCAATCCAAGTTTTTCTTTTGGAAAATTTTCTCTCCCAATCCTTAGAAATTCTGAAGTCATCTCTCACTGCGAAGTACTGCCATATTTAAATTTATTCCAGAGATGGATATTTGAACCCCAGTATTTCGGCCCTCCTCGTCCGGCTGATCTCACGAGTGTAAAATGGCTACCATGTGCTTCCAAGTTACCAGGAGGCCTTTGCTACTCTCTGTATCTGACTTCCAGTAAGTTGAAAGAAAAATACAATGATTTCGATTTGGTTGAGTCGAGAGTTCCCTCTTCTAGTTTGATTAGTAAAGCAGGAACATAAATTAAAGCTTCCCTATTTATTTAATTATGTGATGTTGAGTTCCACTCTCAAAACTCTTCCAAGACCTTTTCTCACACCTGTGATGAATATCAGCCTCTTTGTAAAATAACCCTTTTCTTTGTTCATTATCTTACTCAATATTGTTTTCAGTTCAGAAGTACAACACAATGCTCACTAATTTTGATTGATACACATGATTTTGATGAACTTTGATTGATCAAGGTGTCCAAAGTTCTGCAGCACATTGTAATACTGTGAGCTCGGTTAAATTATACGGCAATAGAAAACACTGAAAGAATAAACCTCCTAGGATTTATATTATGTTTTTAAATCTTATATCAACCACCACCAAACATTAAAACCACCACTTTGGACTCATCTCAATTATGTTGATTCTAACATTCCAAAAACTTTTGTTTTCACAAAGTACTTTTGTTTTAAATATATTACTTATGTTGGCTATATTCCTAGGTTATTTATGCTCTTAGATCCTTAAGGAGGTGGAATACATACTAGGTAAATATGGTGCCACCATGGCATTACCCTGTTTCATAGTCTTGTGGGATTGAGAGTTCAAGCTCTTTTGAACAGGCTGCTTTTGTCTCCTTGGATAGAGGTTTGAATGTTGCAGTGATTGGTACTAATGCAAAAACAAAGGAAAGAGTGATGGTAGATATTGCTCTGTAGGTATTACATCTACACCTTTTCTTAGTATATCTTATTTCTTGCAAGTCCAGACTCTTGAGTGCATGATAGGATAATTGTATCTCAATTTCAGGTTATGTCATCTTTGAGGGAAGATGAAGATGCAGTTGTGAAGCTTCGAGTAGCGTTAGATTCTGTTACCAGTTTTCATGCAGGGTTTTCCTCTGCCAGAATGAAGGTTATGTCAGGCTCTTCTCAGTCAGATTCAATGAAAGATACTGGGAAAAAATAATTGAATTTTCACAAGAGTTTGTCTGTCCCTTTTGGACCTAAACTGGAAAATTATGCTTATGATGGGAAAAATGAACTTTCGTCTGATAGAAAGGAAGGGTTTTTACTAGGTGATCTCACTGCTTCATGTCTTGCTACTCTAATTTTGATTCAGGTAGTTATTACTTTAAAATTAACTGAGATATTATATTTATTTAGTGAGGTGTGGACATTGAGCTTATAAGTTTACCGACAAATAGACACTAAACTAATGAATTACCTGTTGTGTGCTCGATAGACCTGTTCGGATAGACAGTTTCCACAGTCTGAAGTTGCAAATGTGTTGGATGAGGCAGTTAGAATCTTACAACCTTGTTCAACTACAAATGTTATTGTCTACAACGAAATTCAACAATACATGGGTATTGTTAAAAATCAAATTTTGACAGTGTTACCAACTCAACCAAACATTTTTGTTTCAAGAGATGTCTCTGCAGAGATATAAGCCATATATGCTACTTTCCAGTTGTTGCAAGTGGAGGTTTGCACTAGACTATAAAAAATAATGTTATCATGTCAATGAATTGGATTGAAGTCACAGTGATAGCAGCAAAAGATGCATCAATATGTGCAAATTTTGGCCTTTTTCATGATGGCCCTCAATGATGTGTCTTAAACATTTTAATATCAAATTATTGGAAATTGGTGTCTTGTATTATGTATACAAGGTTCTATAACATTAAAATGCATTCGGTTTTGACAATTTTGTATGGACACACCACTTTTTACTAAAACCATTACAGGATCTTGTACTAGTAATTGTTTCTACCATATCAGACATGTCCTTGTTGCCGTGCAAGTGAAATTCATGGTTCAAAATACTAGTAGCCAATATCCATCCATTTATGTTTTTAGTCTCACATTGTAGTAGCAGAACCTTTGTTCTCTGTTGATTTTGACATTACTTTATGTTATGAAGCTTAATTTTTTCAAACAAGTGTGGTATACTTTTGTATCCAATGACTGATCAACACAGAAAAAAAACATTTCAGCCCCTGCTTCCTACATTCGTGTGTACTTATATTATATCTTAGTTTCAGTTTTATTTTCAGCACTCTCTTTGGAGTTGAATGCATAGAGTTCTATCTTTCGACATTGGATTTGGTGTAGATTGCTCTGCATCTTCCATTTATCATATTTACCTTCATAATTCTCTACTTTAGACAATTATGTGATCTTATTTTGCAACTCTGTAAAAAACAAGACACTATTTTATAATGAGCAAAAATTATGAAACATGATCATTTTAGCCAATTTCAAACCCTCCATGTATTTCATATGTTATCAGGACCTTGTAGTTTTGTTGGAATGAAATATAGAAAAAACATGTATATCTTATTAGGGGTTACACTCATAGGAGTTGCCACAATGCCCACAACAAGATGCAAATCCAGTCACTATGGAAGGATACAAAATACTGGTAGCAAATAAAACTTAAACATCTATCCATATCAAATAAAACATATTGTGTTTGAACCTAAACAGTTCAATTATCATGTAAAGCATGAAGGGATTTTTCAATTGATCTGTTGAGAAAGGAGGAAAAGGCTGAAGCCAAGGAGAGGGATACCCAAATCTATAGTTAAAGAGAGAAGTTCTCCTATCTTTGCCCTTTAAGAAAAATCAAACAAGATTTAGTAATTGCACACTACAAAGAACTCATATCGGAGAACACAAAGTCATGATCCAGGTTATTTGAAATTCCATCAGTAATGTACAACCAAATGGCAATATTGTCAATATAAATTTTCCCCATTAGAGAACTCTTTCATGCTCTTCTATTCGATTAATATTATCATAGTCTGTACATCATGTAAACCAAAATTTAAATATCTTGGACAGAGAAATAGTCCTCCACAGTCGTCCACAAAGATCTCTTTTTATCACATTATGAAAACGAGATCAGCTTTGCCAAAACAACCTCATTAGAGGCCATGACAAAAATTTTAGCATCGATATCAGCTGGCTGCTTCCCTATAAAGGTTTTTCAAGGCATTCCATAGAAATTATCCCATTGTACACAAATAATGGCCACAGATTAAAATCTTTTGTTCCTTCACATGAATCAATCTGCAAAAATCCTCATGGATCCACCACCAATCATGTGCTTTCAGACATGGAATGAGAATGGTTGTGTTCTCCTTCATATGTCACAATCAACATGGATGGATCATCCAAAGAACGTTCCACATGCTTTCTTGCTGGGAAACCCCTTACGATGTTGCAATTGTAGTACCCTATGTAAAAATAAAAGATGGAAATATCAGCCTATGTAGAAGTTGGATATGATCTTTAACCCTGAGACTTCACCTCTACTTTCTAATCAAAATAGACTCTATATGTTATATTTTCACACCAATGAATCTAATGTCCTCCCAACTTCCCCTCCCATTGAATAAAAATCAAACACCAATGATCATATCTTGACCCTTGGTTGATTTAGGGAATAAAATATATATAGCCTGGGTATCATCAATTTAGAAAATTGAAAGTTTAAGGACAATACTACAGAATGTTTTGCATCATCTGAGAAATATAAGACCCTGTACCATTGGTACAGGGAGCATACCTTGGATGCAGTGAGCCCTTTATAGGTTTCTGTCCATATTTTCTCCACAAGTATTCATCTGCTGGAATATCATCCATCTTGGCACTAATTCTTGGCACTTTGATGGTTCTTTTCACCAGAGATTGCTTGACTGCCATTACTGGGATAAACGGGTATGAGGGGTTATGATATGAATATATGTAAAGAATGTGATATGAACTAAATCTAAATGCATAAATCAAGTCTAATCTATCCTACCCTAGCTAGGAGCATACTATCTAAAAACAAATGAACAAAAAGTAGAATCACCATACTTCTGAGTCCTGCATACACTTTAAAACAGTTAGCTGCCAAAGAGAAACAATTACTAGCAATGCATGAACAAAGTAAATGCACAAATTAGTCTGCAACAATAATTTATTCAATACTATCTATTCATCATCTCAAAACAATGATATCGGAAAAGAAATACACTGCAAAGACACAACATTCACACAAAGTAGTCTATGAAATGAGCAATGTAACCTTGCAATATTCAAAGTGATCATGAAAAAAATATGGAAACAATTCATAGCAAAAGAATCATAAACACCAGACCTCCTTCTCCTCCAAAATGGCCCTAAGGGCCTCTTGCTATTCAGATTTCAGAAATAGTTCAGAAATTTACAAAAAGTAAGAGCCCTTTCAAAATGGTTGCTCTTTATCATATATAATTGAGTTTGCAACTATTTCTTGGGACTTCTTGAATTCCCATTGACAGTTACAACTCTTGGTTTACCCTATTTTGTTCTTTTCCCACTTTACAAAAAATACTTTACAACGTGGAATAAATTTTATGATTGCTCCTTATTTTTGTCCCTAGTGTTAGCTGCCCACACTTCATGATAGGTGGAAATCAATATCACCCTAGTGAACAACATACTTTCTAGAGTGATTTTGTAAACTGTTGAGTCTTGGAACAAAGTTTTCATATCCTTTTTCAATGTGAGCAAGAAAGAGCTTATTACGTTTTGGTCTTTTGAAGTTTTCGTATCCTTTTTCAATGTGAGCAAGAAAGAGAAAGAAAGAGATTATTACATTTTGGTCCTTTGAAGTTTTCATATCCTTTTTCAATGTGAGCAAGAAAGAGCTTATTACGTTTCGGTCCTTTGAAGGCACCACCAAATGCCCCCTAATTATGGCATTGGTGACTCTTTGAGGGATCCTAGTAGCAAGTTCTCTGAAAGTATGGCTATCTCTAGCTGAGTTTGAATTTGGTCATCTGGCCTTGGCCTTGGCAATGGTTTGAACATTAGCAAGGAATGAAAAAAACACCTTAAGGCCATTAGAAAGAAATGCAAAAAATGTTCCTCTACAATTATAAGGCCAAAACTTTAATATCAACAAATATTTTTCACAAGTTCCACAAAATGATGCCAAAGAAAATATAGTTGAGCCATGCATATAGAACATTAGCAAGGAATGCAAAAAATGTGCCCTCTACAATTATATGGCAAAAAATTTAATATATACAAATAGTTTTCACAAGTTCCACATAGTGATGCCAAAGAAAATATAGTTGAGCCATGCATATAGAATATTAGATTGATATTCTCAAAAAGACACAAAACAATAACTATCAATTTGGTCAAGGATTAATGGAGATTTCCCCATGAGGATGAAGTTGAGCTCTACAAAATGACTAATAAAATTCTACATGCCACTGGTTATTCTTCTTAAGCAGTGAAAATCTCTCATCCCAACTTTATCATCTCTCTTCTGCAACTCTTTTTAAGGTATATTGAATTCCAAACATCATGCCCTTCAATACACAGAAGTAGATATGAGCTTCCTTATCCAAAAGCTCAAAAAATCCATCACTGTACTGAACCTTGTGTTGTATATGCATCTTTCCCCATCTTTTGTTACCTCTCATTGAAAGTTTTACCTGTCAAAGAAACATAAAAAATACTTGAATACAAAAAAAATAACTTCATTTTAAACATAGTATAGATATTATAATCCATCAACAAAAAACAATATATTTAAATGTGAAAAACTCGATAGATATTATAAAGTATCGACAA
>ML803450.1:92225-104826 GCA_009831015.1 Picea engelmannii | reverse complement strand
TTGAACCAAGAAATACATAAATATCAAAGTGGAAGGAATATTTGTACACCAAAATTGTTATTTACAAACTGTTTGATGGAAGGTGTGAGCCAAATAACTAAGAAAACGAAAAAATCAGTGATTGGGAATACTACACAAAATCAATGCCCAAGTCTCAATATATGCTCACACTTACTCATTGATCAATCAACCTTGCCCAAAAATAGAGGATTACAAAACTAATAATGCCTAAACATAGTAAGTTTTTAGAATGTCCAGACTCCAGATCAAACAATAGTGAGACTTTCCAAAAATAGAAACACCTACAAAAAGACTTTCTAAAAAACGAATGTCTAAAAATAGACCTATGCCAAAAATAATCTCGTGTGCCTGTGGAAGTACTTCAAAACAGACATGTTGAAAACATTGCATCCATGCACCAAAAACCTTGCCAAAAGGCTCATAAGTGGAAGCGCTTCACACAATGCATGTTGAAAACATTTCATGCATGTGCTAAAAACCCTACCAAAAGGCTCATGGTGGTTTCTATGGTTGTGTCCCCTGCATCCAAGAATATCTCGTACCAAGCATTAATCAAGTGATAACATGATATTGACAGATGGTTAATAAGGAAACTCCAAACTCCTATGGAGGATGCCCTTGAATGCAAGCCACTAGTGTTTACCAAGGAAGAGGTAGTGCACACAAAGGAGCCAATGGAAATAATTGCACCAATCAATACTGACTTCACTAGCTAGAATAACCCCAAGTTTTAGAAAATCCGGTGTTGTTATGATCACATGTGCAGAAAGAATCTGAAATTATCAAGTTTTTTGTATAAGTTTAATTTAGCTCAATGAATATGAAATTAGTAGAATAGTTTCTCTAGATTATAACAGATAAGTTCAATCCTATACAAGCTATGAAGAATATTTGCAGTCTCCTATATTCCATTTGAATGAGGACTCTATAAGGGATTGGAAGAACACTAGTTTTGGTTTTGAAGCCTAAAAGAGGCAATCAAAAGCCTCTAGTTTTTTGGATATTGTTCTCATACTTTTGGAAGAGATCCACACTGCTTTTGATTCTAGATCAGTGAGACCTCAAGTTTCCTTTTGCCCCACCCTTCCACTGCGAAGAGTTTTCCAACCTCTTCAAGACCCATGAAGTGCTATCATTCTAGACCCTATTACATAGACCACCAATTTAGCGGATGGATCAACTCCAAGAAATCCTAGAGTCAGACTCCCCCTGCAAAAAGTACTACTCTCCAGTTCTACTTGAGTGGTGAGTCCTCCATTAAGAGTTTCTTCCCCACATCCTTGGGTGTTAGGAGAGATGGACCCTCTTGCTTTAGTGCTCCTCTGAATACCTTGAAGCCAATCCCCCTTGACCCTAGACATCCTTTAGATGACATCATTCAGACGTTCATCAACCCCTTCACAATGATTGATGACTCTTCTAAGGAGATTGGTTCTCTGTCCCCTCACCTGGCTTTGGCATCTAGCTCCAACATGTCCTGATTTCCTCTCTTTTGTATTGCAAATTAATTTAGAGTTTTGAACATGTTTCATGTACCTTGTACCTATTATTTTAGCTAGCTACTTAGAGATATATCTGTTTTTGATAGTGTAGCTATACGAGCTATTTTCACACTCAGTCCCACTATGTATCTACAACTGATGTACTTCTGTAGTCCTATTGACCAACTTATTGTGGTCATTCCTTCGATATTAATAAAATTATCTTGTCTTACCTATAAGAAATATTGTAATATAAAAGCTTTTTTAAAGCCATAAAGCATAAAAGAGTAAGTTAGCTCAATGCCTGTATAGAGATTAAATTTCTTTACCTTTTCTAAGATATGTGAACCATTCCATGCTTGTCTAAAATCCATTTCCGTTATATCAATTACTACCTTTCATAATTTGAAAGATGTTTAATGTGAATAGTAGAACACTAAAAATCCTTGTTAGAATCACGCCCCATAATTTGGGTGTTTTGTTACTGAATAGTGGATTGTATATATAAGTACTTTCAAATCAATGTATCAGTCAGGAAGCCTTAAAACTTCATTTAAGCACCCCAGTAAAATCTCGATAGTATGCATTGTGTAAATTAACAAACATCTGAAAATTCGAAAGGAATTAGAATAAAATGGTATTTTCGCCCTCTCTTGAAATAAGTGGCAACACATTTTTTGATATAATGACAATAACTAAAAATAACCAACAGGATAACATTTGCACAATGCTTCCCCGAATTTATCAAACCCAATATATAAAATTCCACATTATATACATGGAATCAAAATGAATAAAGGAATGAAGAAGGTGACCTTTTGCTTTTCGATCTTTTTGACAACGACCTTATGAACAAGATATTTGAAGAAGAGAGCACAAATGCAAATACCATAAAGGTGATGTAAGGATAACCTAGAAAATTCTTGTTGGGATGTTTCTAAAGAATATGGCAATCAGTGGTACTGGTGGGTATGGTAAGCTTATCTGCAGGGGAGGGAATACAAAGAGAAGCAGTAGTAATAGTAACAACGATACATTGAAATGCAATTAATTTAAGCAGAGGATGAACTACTAACCTGGATGAGAAGCAACACAAATCAGGATGCCGAATTCAGGAAAGGTTATTTTAAAAGTCTGTGTCAGAAAGGGCGTAGGGACAAATACCCTGCACTTTTGTAGATAAACGGAAGGAAATGATGTTGTTGTAATGGAAATAAGAAGACATATCATAATAAAAACTTGCAGATGGTGTATCAAATACATATGCAACTTTAAACTGGAGCCGCGAAGATGTATTTTTAACAGAATGAACAAGCATAATGAAATATGTCGGTGATGCTCCTGGGACTTACTTTCAATTATTTGGAAAGCTGTGGGAGGAGATGTCTTCTGCAGAAGAAGAAACTCCAGTACTCCAGAGGACTCCAACACTCAAACATGAACCAGGAAATGACAGAGGCAGGATGCGGACGATCACAGGGAGTTCAGATGGAGGAGGGACGCAAAGGTGGTGAATTGATGGTAGGGATGGGTGGGTAGGTGGTGAAGGGATGGAAGGGATGTATGGGATGGCGTTTAGGCATGTCTGGGATGGCGTGTATGGATGGGTAGCCAGCCGGAGGGCGGAGGTGATCGGCGACGGGAGTCGGGACGCCATGAAAGGACTGTCGGCAAAGGTCCATTTCGTTTGGACCTTAGCCTATGCCATTGCGATTGATGTGAACCTCACGATGGTCTTGGACCTACCGAGCATTATATATATATATATATATATATATATATATATATTGTCCTTTAATGGTTTTTGTAACATGCCAATAAAATCACAATCCTCCATTTTCAACTCATGCAACCATGTCTCCCCATGTTGGGTAACCAGAGGTTCCAACCCTAGGTCTATCTATTTCATTTCAATCTTACTGGATGAATGGAAATTTTTAGGTATTTTCCAGGTTTTACGAGGTATTTCCATTCAAGCGACTATAATTGTGATTTTCTGGGACAGTAATCGTCATCCAAGGAAACATATAGGTTTGTCTGAGATTGTGTTCACTTCTGTAACTTTGAAGAGCTCGATTAGTAAAGTAATTTTCATGGCTGTATACAAAGATTTTGTGTCCTTGAGTAGAGAAATCCTTTTACCTACAAGTCCAGACGAAAATGAAACAACAGGAAGATGTTGTACTAGGTTCTGGATTGACAAACTATAGAAGGGATTAAGAGATTGGGGTTTCATTGTCTGTGAGTTAGCTAAATGCAATGCTCGTAATGGTATATTCTCAGTGAAGATGGGGATGGCTCTCATACTCGTCTCTTTGCTTCTATTCATGGATGAATCAGATTACAAGGATATCAACACCCACTCTGTTTGGGCCATTTTGACCGTGGTGGTTATCTTTGAATTCACTATCGGTATGGTCTTCGACTTATTAAATTCTTATTTAGATTAGCAGATACTATGGTTGGTGCAATCACAGTTTAGTTTATGTTCATACAATTCTATATTGACAGGTGCAACACCGAGAAAGGGTTTCAATTGAGGTTTGGGAACACTTTCAGTGGGTACTTTAGCTCTTGCTATCGTAGCCTTGGCTTCTGATAGTGGCTGGACATTAGAGCCTATAGTCATCATAACCAATGTATTTACAATGGGTTGATTATTCCACTGACTAATTATGTGTCCTAGGGATGATAAGGTACTCGATCCTTTCTCATCTTCTAATTGTTTTCCCCTTGATTTCAGGTTCGCTCGCCACTTTTGCGAAGCTATATCCAGAGCTTAAATCTTATGAATATTGTTTCACTGTATTCATTTTGAAGTTTTGTTATATCCTGGACTCTGGCTCTAAAACGAGATATTTTAGTCATGTAACAGTCACCCGGTTTCTCCTCATTGCTATGGGTGCATCCGTAAGTTTGGCTATGAACGCGTGTATATACCCCATCTGGGCAGGGGAGGACCTCCATAAATTGATAGTCAAAAATTTCACAAATGTGGCGGACTCCATCGAAGGTATACACTATAATATGCCATTTATTCAAAAATGGGTAGAATTAAAGTCATTAAACTTATGATGTTTTCTTTTTTATCATAATCCTAATATATTTTAATGTCACAGTCAAGCTAGATACCCTACCCTCTGGATTTGAACTTGTGATATCTTAAGATGAAACACGTGTTCTTAACCATTAGAGCCACTCAAGCTGTATATATAAGTATATAGTAATAATGTTGACCAGTCATTTCTACTGAGGTATACATATGCTAACCCCTCTAGATTTGAACTTGTGACCTCTTTGAAGGAAACACATGTTTTTAACCATCCCAGAAGTATACATACCCTACCCTCTGGATTTGAAGTTGTGACCTCTTAAAAGGAAACAAATGTTATTAACCATTAGAACCACTCAAGCCGTATATAATAATAATGTTGAGGCTGTATATATAAGTGTATAGTAATAATGTTGATGCTGCAACACAGGGTGTGTGAACGAGTATCTTTCTCGCAGAGAATTCAAACGAATTTCTTCAGAAATCCTGACATGCCAAGTTGTTGATGATCCCATCTACAGTGGCTATAGGTCGGTACTCGTCTCAGCGACAACAGAGGAAATGTTGGTATGATTCTTTAATTTGTCGAGATAATACAATACAATTTCTTTATATTGTTTGTAAATAAGGTCTTCTGGTCTAAAAATGTGTTTACATGACTGTAACAGGAAGGATTTGCAAGGTGGGAGCCTACTCATGGGCGTTATAGAATGATAAAGTATCCTTGGCAGGAATTTGTCAGAGTTGGCGGTGCCTTAAGGCACTGCGCCTCCGTGTCCTTGGCATTGCATGGATGCACACTATCAGAGATCCAGGTATGTCTCTGTATAGTAATGAATTCAATAGTCTCCAGTTGGGCAGATTATCTAAGAATACAGCCAAAATATTATAGGTAGAAAGTTGTGGAAATTTATTGGGAGTTTTCTATTTGCTCAAACTGTGAACCTTCATATAGTTTTTAGATCGCCTTCCCTGCGTAAGTGACAATTTATTTATGGTCGTTTTGTGTTTGTAGCCTTCGTTTAAACTGCGAGAGGAGTTCAGCAATGAACTGAGGCGAGTTAGTAGTGAAGCTGCAAAGGTGCTACGGGAAGTGGGGCATAACATGGAGAATATGTCAAAACTAAAGCGTGGAGACATACTGGACAAAGTAAAGGCAGCTGCTATGGATTTACAAAAAAATATCAATTCACACTCTCATATTCTTGTCAACTCTCAAGGTTGGGTTATCAGTTCAGATAACAAAAAGGAAGCAGAGGCAGAGGCTTACAACAATATGGAGGCGAGTCTGTGGGGGAGATTTTACAGCGAATCAAAACCTTCGATATACCCACATAGTGATGGCGGAAATGTGAGCCCCTATGTATTGAAGGAAATTGTAGGCTGCAATGAACCGAAATCGAAATTGGGGAAGCAACGTTCATGGGCATCTAAATATAGTCATGATCAATTCCTCTCATTTCAAACTCCAACTCCAAAAGGAGAATCGGAAAGCTCCACTGCACGCCTCTCTTTAGCTACATTTGCATCTCTGTTGATAGAATTTGTGGCCAGGCTCGATAATGTTGTCAATTCCTTCCAACTTCTCAGCATAAGGGCAAAGTTCAGGCACTCCATTGATACATCATGCCCAACTAGAGCTAAGGAATTTCCAATGCCAATGTCAGCATAAAAATATGTTTCGAAATTTCGCCCTGTAGAATTCCCAGATTATTTACCTGGGTTAGATTTAGCCTATAGGAAATATCATTATCATTCTACCCCAGAAGAGGAAAGTATGGGCCATTTGGAGAGGAGTTGGGCACATTCTTCACCTCTACACAGACTGCCGGAAAGATTGTTGGATTCCACGGGAAAAGTGGAGTGTTTTTGGATGCCATCGAAGTTCACATGCAACATTGGTTGGGAAATGAACATAAGCCTATCAGAAGCAGAATTACCAGATTCTTGAGTGGCAGCTAACTCTTATAATGCACAGCTGACTTCAGGGGTATCGTGAACCAGTTTCTGAATTTCAATGGAGGTCTCATGGCCAGTTCGAGACCATTTACAGTTATTAAAAGTTTGTTAAATTAGTATTTTTAAAGTCTTTGAAAAGCACAAAGAGAAGCAGTAGTAACAGTAACAACGATTCAATAAATTCCAGATACATTTCCAGTTTGACCAGTTTTAGCATCCGAGCCAGTCGACCCAGTTTGACCAATAACACAGGTAGTAGAGGCATAAGCATACCTAGCAGCATATACTAGTAGATTGAGTTGTCTAAGCACTTGAAATATTTGTTGGTAGAGGCAAAAGCAGATTGAGACCGAAAACCATTAATAGCGGGGAAGTGCCATTCCAGAAGTATTTCAAGCATCGAGAGAGACAATCAACAGCCAGGGCAGGGTACCAGACAGAAAATAAAGCATCAGATATAGAGACGGAGACAACAGAGTAAGTAACTGTAATTAATTTAAGAAAAATTTAACAGAGGATGAACCACTAACCTGGATGAGAAGCAACACAGATATGGATGCCGAATTCAGGAGAGGGAGGAAACGGGATGAGGCGGGACGCGAACGATAGCAGCGGGTTCAGGTGGAGAAAGGACGTGAAGGTGGTGAATTGATGGCGGGGATGGGTGGGTAGGTGGCGAAGTGATGGCAGGGATGTATGGGATGGCGGGGGTAGATGATGTAGGCCAATGATGTATGGATGGTGGTGGATGGTGGTAGATGGGCGGAGGTGGTAGAGGGGATGGGGCGTATGGACGGGTAACCGGCCGGAGGGAAAAGGTGATCGACAACGGGAGGGGAGTCGGGACGCCGTGAAAGGACGGTCAGCAAAGGTCCATTTCGTTTGGACCTTATCCTATGCCTCCATGTGGTTCCTAAGTTCTTAGATCCACTATGTGAATGGTAATGAAGTTGATTTATGATGTTAGTTGACCGATGATTAGAAGGCTCACGTGAAATTCCATAACAAGATATAGTACTCGATGAGTTTAGACTCTTTGTGCACACTAAATTTTTGTAATAAATGAAGGTCTTAGATATTTGTCTCTAGCACTCAACAAAAGTTCATTATGTTCGAAGACTGCATTTTGCGACAGGGCCTTGTGCATCGAAAATAACGTGCAGTTCTTGCACCTTGGATTTTTATGGTCTACTATGTGGTTGTGAAGGATTATTACGGTTTCATTAATGTATGTGATTGAGGTTTCGATGATGCCGCTAACTAGTATGATGTTTTATTTTCCTAACGCAACTTAAAAAAAAAAAAAAAATCAAACTAAAGTTTGTTTGTTGTATGTGCTTTGTGTCGTAACAATGGGGTTGTTACAACGTAGGTCTCATGATGAGAGAAGAAAAATAAGAGAAGGACACGGGTGGATGAGCTACAAGGAGAAATGAATAAGATCAAGCCTCCTACCTTTGATGGTGAGAACAAGAAGGATGAAGATGCAGAGACTTGGCTGCTGGGAATGATTAAGTACTTCCAGCTACATAATTACTCTACGCAGGAAGAATGAAGAATTACCATCTATCAAATAAAGGGAAAGGCATCAATGTGGTGGGATCGGTTTGTGCAAGTTGAACACATTGATGAGAAGAAGTTTAATTGGAGAGAGTTTAAAGTGTATTTTCAAAAGAAATACTTAACCAAGCGATACTATGAAAAGAAGATGAAGGATTTATTTGAACTCAAGATTGGGAGAGCGAAAATAGATGAGTATCAAAGAGGATTCTTATAGCTGCTGAAATATGTTTCATTCATCAAGGATGAACAAGTTAAAATTCAGAGGTACTTGAGTGGGATTACACCATTTAACAGTGACAAGATACAATATGATGACCCTAAGACATTGGAGGAAACCACAAGGTGAGGTAAATGTCTCTATGATCAACAAAGTGGAACACCTACTTTCCAAAAAGATTGGGAAGATAAGAAGAAAAGAAAGATAAAACAAAGGAAAAAGGGGACTAAGCCACCATTTTTCAAAAATACTTCTTAAGGACAACCAACTCCCAAGGAGACCAGAATGACATAGGAAATGAGGAAAAGACCAAGAAAACCACCTATTCAATGTTGAGGTTGTGGGGGAGGCCACATGTATAGATATCTCTCACAGAGGTGAAAAAATGAGGATTGTTCATAATGCACAACAAGCTATGATAGTTAAAGACATGGGAAAAAATGTACCAAGGATCTACAAAACCATGTATAACAAGCAAGTTGAGTGTCAGTCACATGTGATTGAAGTGGAAGGTAATATTAATGACCAAACCATTTCTATTTTAATTGATTGAGGAGCTAGTCATAGTTATCTAGATCCTAGGATGGTGGAAAGATTCAAATTTCTAGGAAGTAAGCTTGGAAAATATTGGTTCGTGTAGTTAGCTATAGGAGGAAAAAGGAAAATTAATGAGATGGTTAAAGCATGTCTAATGGATATGAATGGGTTGAGCACAAAAGATAATTTGAATATCATACCTTTGGGATCTTAGGACTTCCTCATTGGTATGGATTGTTTGGACCACCACCATGCCATTCTAGGCTGCTACAATAAGGAATTTACTTGCTTGGATGAGGAAGGAAATTTAAGAATAGTTCAAGGCATTTTAAGAGTTGTAACTATCAGAGAAGTTTCAGCCTTGCAATTGAATAAAAGATATAGGAAAATATGTTAGGTATTTTTACTGCTCATGGAAAAGGAACCTAACAATAAAGTGCCAAACATTTAACACTGTGTAGTACTAGGAGAATTTGCAAATGTCTTCAAACAAATACCTGGGTTGCCACTAAAAACATATATTGATTTCTCTATAAATATGATGCCTGGAGCAACCCTCGTATCCAACAATCCTTATAGGATGAGTACACCAGAGTTGAAGGAATTGTAGATGCAACTTGAAGAGCTTTTGAAGAAGGGGTATATACGCCTAAGTGTGTCACCTTGGGTTTCCCCGGTATTGTTTGTAAACAATAAGGATGGTACGTTGAGGCTTTGTATTGACTTTAGGATGTTGAACAAATTAATAGTAAAGAAAAAGTATCCTTTGTTAAGGATAAATGACCTCTTTGATAAGTTGAGGGGTGTGTAGATATTTTCAAAGAATGATCTCAGATATGGATATCACCAAGTGAGAATTAAGGAAGAAGACAACAATAAGACTACTTTCAGAACAAGGTATGTCCATTATGAGTTTACAGTAGTTCCATTTGGGTTGTCAAATGCACCAGTTGTCTTCATGTGTTTAATGAATGGTATTTTTAGAGAATACTTAGATAAGTTTGCCATTGTATTTCTGGATGACATAGTTGTTTACTTAAAATATGAGGAAGAAAATGAGAAACACTTGAGGATGGTGCCGCAAGTATTGAGAGAACATCAGTTGTATGCAAAGTTGAGAATGTGCTCATTCTAGAAGAGATAGATGCATTACTTGGTTCATATCATTTCAGAGGAAGGGATAGTTGTGGACTCAGAGAAGATAAAAGTCATTGAAGGATGGCCAACACCTAGGAATGTCGCAAAAATGAGTTCCTTCACGGGACTTGTAGGGTACTATAGAAGGTTTATTGAAGGTTTCTCAAAGATTCCACACCCAATTACATCCTTGAAAAAGAAAGGTGTTTGATTTGAATGCACTCCGGATTGTGTAAGGAATTTTCATCACTTGAAGAGTTTGTTAACAAGTTCATCAAATTTGAGAATTGTTGATCCTAATAAAGACTTTGTTCTGTGCACAGATGCATGCAAGGAAGGGCTCGGTGGAGTCCTTAGTCAGAATGGGCATGTGGTGTGCTACAAATCAAGGAAATTAAAAGAGAATGAAAGGTGTTATTCTACTCATGATTTGGAATTAGCGGCCATAGTGCACACATTGAATATGTGGAGGAACTACCTCATGGGGAAAATATTCAAGTTGAGGATAGACCATAGTGGTCTGAAATGTTTGTTTGGGAAGCCAAGTTTAAATGTCAAACAAAGAAAATGGATGGAATTACTTAGTGAGTATGAATTTGATATCAAACATATGAAAGGTAAAGAGAGAATGTTGGCTAACACACTCAACAGGAGGGTGCATGCAATGCATGATACAACCATCAACATGTACAGATCATATTTGAGTGCCAGAAGTTTAGAGATTGCCAAATGAGATCAATGCTATGTGGACACACAATGCAATTTACAACAAGGTAAAATGCAATAGAAATTCGAAGGTTATGAGCTAAAAGAGGACGTAATCCTCATGTATAGGCACGGATTTTATGTGCCAAATGATCAAGAATTGAAAAATATGTTATTGTCAGAGATGGATAAATTTCCTTATGCTAGACACCCAAGCTAGCAGAAAAAAATTGTAGCGATAAAAAAATATTACTATTGGCTAGGCATGAAAAATGAAGTTGCTAATTTTATTTCCAGATGCCTTGAATGTCAAAAGATCAAGGCTGAGCACAAACATCTAGTTGGTTTCCTACAACATTTTCCCATTCCTGAGTAGAAGTGGGAAGTTGTAACCATGGATTTCATTACTAATCTTCATAGGACTGCTAAACAAAATGATTCTATTATGGTAGTGGTTGTAGACAAGCTTACTAAAGTTCTCCATTTTATTCCAGTGAAGTCAACTCATAAGGCAACTAACATTTCTGATATATACATGAGATAATTTGCTAGGCTGTATGGTGTACCAAAGACAATTATGTCTGACCGAGATCCCAAGTTCACATTCAATTTTTGGAAAGAACTATTAAAAGGAATTGGAACAAATCTTGATTTTAGCATAGCCTATTACCCCGAGTCAAATGGATAAATAGAGGCCAAATCAAGTTATAGAAGATATGATAAGAATGTATGTGATGGATACAACAATGAAATGGAAAAAATATTTACCTTTGGTTGAGTTTGCTTATAAAAATGGGTATCAAGCATCCATAAACATGATCCCATTTGAGGCACTTTATGGCAAAACGTGAAACACGCTAGTGAATTGGGACAACCCAGCAGACGACGTAGTGGTTGGGCCAGATTTTCTCCATGAAATGGAAGAGAAGATGGTGAATATAAGAAAGAATTTAAATGATTCCCAAGAAAGAAAAAAATGTTTCATAGATAAAGGCAGAACCCACAGAGAGTGTAAAGTGGGTAACCATGTGTTCTTCAAAGTAAAAGCAAGATGTGGTTCCTTGAAGTTGGGAAATTTTTCTAAGTTGGTAGCACACTACTTTGGGCCATTCAAAATCCTAGAGAGGATTATTCATGTCACATATATCCTTGTATTTTCTGCATCCTTGTGTATTTATAATGTTTTCCATGTATATTTGCTCAAAAAGTAAGTACCTGCTACTAATCATGTCATTGATTGGAATGTGACTCAGTTGGAGCTAGAACACGATTTTCGAGTGCGGTCAATTTGCATATTGAATCAAAAAATCAAGAATCTCCATAATATAACCATGGAGCTAGTAAATGTCCAATGGACCCAGTATGATATTGAGGATGCAACTTGAGAGAGAAAGGATGCTATGTGGGCAGAGTACCCACATTTTTTTTTAAACTTGTGAATTTTTTGTTTGTATATATGTATATAATTCACTGAGGATAATGAATAAATAAGGGGGAGGGGAATGTAATATCCCTAATCCAATCCCCAATTGTAAATGAGATTGTAAATGAGATTGTAAATGTACATTTAGGATAGTGAGTCATTGGGACCAAGTGTTGGTTTAGTTTTGTGTGCACCTGAGATTGTAAATGTACATTTAGGTTGGTGAGTCATTTGCACCAAGTGTTGGTCCAATTTTTCATGCACCTAAAATTGTAAATGTACATTTAGGTTGGTGATCCATTAGAACCAAGTTTTGGTTTAGTTTTATGTGCACCTGAGTAGTGCACGACAATTTTTTTCTAAAGAAAGAGAATGCACATTCCATAATGTTGGGTGCATCTATGTAAGTGCACGTGGATTTCACATAAAGGGTAGGGTATGCACATTCCATAATGTTGCATGCACCTGAATAAGTGCACGAGGATTACCTTGAAGTGTGCATCAAA
>ML803450.1:70097-87055 GCA_009831015.1 Picea engelmannii | reverse complement strand
TGCTTTTGGTTTCAAGTTCATTTAAATTTATAATTTATAAATATTAAATTTATATAAAGTAAATTAAAAACAGGATGATGAAAAAAGTTAAAAATAAACTACAAAGAAAAAACATTTTTGTTTTTAGTTAATATTTTTTAATTATATAAAAAAAATTAAAAAAAAATAAATTAATTATATTTTTATTTAATTTTATAAATTATAAAATAAAAAACAAATAAGTTTAAAGAAAGCTACCTCTAATCAACTAATCAATAAAAGAAGAAATAACATCTCTGTTTCATTGACACCAAAAAAATCCTTCAACACCTTCTCAAATTGCTCCTTCATTGTTGTCCAATTGGCATCCTTGTGTAACAATACAATCGGTATCACTTAATAAAGATAGGAATGCACACATAATTACTAACACAAGCACATTTTTAATGTGTGCACATTGTTAAAAAAATTGAGTTGGAAAGCTATGGGGCAACATGCAGGGGTTGAAAATATAGGAATGCACACATAATTACTAACACAAGTACATTTTTAATGTGTGCACATTGTTAAAAAAATTGAGTTGGAAAGTTATGGGGCAACATGCATGGGTTCGAGAGCTTTAAGGCTACAGTAACAACAATGCACATGCGTTTTTGAATGAGAACTTCCATGGGCACTCCATTGCTACAAAATCGTCCATCAACTTTATATAAATGAACTTACATTTTCTTTTTGTTATTGTGTCAATTTTGTTCATCTTTTCTTATTTTATTTCTATCATTTTTTTGCACTTCATCTTTACCAATTCAATAGTAATCATATTTCATGTTTTTCTTTAAAATATTCCCCATTTTCATTATTCTTCTATTGCACTTCTTCTTTAAAATATTCCTCATTTTCATTAATGGTTAATATTTTATTTCATAAATTTTTATTTTATTGTTTATCTTTTCACAATCATAAAGTAAGTAAGTGTTTTGACATTTTTCTTGTTATTTTCTCTTTTATTGTGTTTAGTTATGTTGCATTTCATTTTCTTTTCCAAGAATAAACCTTGGATCAAGGTCTTTTAAAATTCTATCATAGTGCTCGATTGATATTTTAATAAAACCTCAAAATATAATATTCAATCGAGGGATTAGAAATAGAAATTCCACCCTCATTCTACATGATTTTCTACAACAACAAATACGAGAAGGTGAAACCCCTTCATCTTCTCCAACATAAGTGGTAGAGTTTATCCCAATGAATTTGTCATTGAATTCTCTATAAAATGGAATAAAGTTTTCACACTTTGATTTTCATATAATATCTTTCCTCTATCAAATGACATAATATTTTCACAGTTTGATTTTCATATAATATTTTTAATTTAATTTATTCTCTAACTTATTTTTAAATTTTTAAATAAGTAGAATAAAAACCACACAACCAAAAATATATAAAAAAATATGTGGGGTACGCATGGATGCTTCCTCTTCAAAAAGGTATTCTAGATTTCCAAAAAACATACAAAATATAATATTGAACTTTTCTAAAAATTTGCAAAGACAAACATATATTTGAATGCAAAAATTACACTATAAATAACATGAATATTTTTTGAAAAATATTATTAGGAAGATAACACAATTTCTTACAACCATTTGTAATGCACATCAAAATTTCATAAAGAAAATATGAATTTCGAAGACTTCAATTTAAAAAAATATGTAAATTTTAAAATTTTCTTCATAGACTTTCACTTTAAAAAAAAAGAACACATCCTCACGGATTCACACCTATGTAACATGTCATCTATCCCTATTCTCTTTTCAACACCCATCCAAAGTTTTTGTCTAAATATTCCAAACAATAACAAAATTATATTAGATGAGGGTAATGTGCATCAATAAAGAGTATGTTTAAATGTATACATGTTCTATGAAAATCCACCTTTCCATGTTAATGTATACATCCACCTTTCCATGTTAATGTATACATGTTCTATGAAAATCCACCTTTCCAATTAAACATGGAGTAGTTAAAAAGAATATCTAATATAATTTTTATTTAATAATCAAGTAGAATATTATATCAAGTTATTTCTTTTTATTAAGTTATTTTAATTTACAAAATGAGATAAAAAAATGTATTAGAATTTAAACTCTTCAAATAAAATGATCTATTTAATTGTATTTTTTTTTATAATATTATTTCTAAATTAAAATAATAAAATTTATAAAAATATTTTCATTTAATTATTTTAATTTACAAAATAAAATAAAACAATGTATTATAATTTATATTCTTCAAATGAAGTAATTTATTTAATTGTGTTTTTTCATGTTATATCTAAATTAAAATAATAAAATTTACAAAAATATTTTGTTTTTCAAATTCATATAAAAAAATGATAATTGAAATTAAATATAAATATAATTTTATTGTTTCTCATAATAATATAAAATATCCAATATACCCTTCTAATAATTTTTATAATTATATAAAACACTTTTTCTAAACTTTATACCTTTCTAATAATTTTTATAATTATATAAAACATTTTTTTCTAAACTTTACCATTAATAATTGAAATCACTATATTATTAAACACTAGAATCTTCATTCGCCTACCTATAATATAGAAATTTTATAATACTAAGTTAAATACTTAATTATTTTTTCCAGCAGAAAAAAATTCTCGATTATATTTAAGAAATATAATTTTCTTTACAACTTCAGGAAGACCAAAAGTTCCTAGTGCATGAATGAATCCCTATTTCAAGATAGAGAGACTAACAAATAAACTAGTTGTGTGTAACGACCCCAAACGCTACTACTACCAGCGAAGAAAAAAGTGCAATTTTTTATATTTTTTTTAGGCAGGAAGGTAACGATGACAACACTTGAACCACACAACTGACGACAAACACCACGCAAGCAGATACAGCAAAAGAAAACAACGACTTAACATTAGCACATCGAGAAATTGGGTGAAACATGTGGAAATCAAGGACAGACAAAAACGACTACCCGCCCGACACAAAGACGATGATGCCTACAGGCTAAGGGACAACATACACATTCCCAACACAATAGTCTCGATGACCAATAAGTAGAACTTCAAAGGTGCGCAACCCAAACACATGAAGGCGTTACAACCCAAGTGCTAACAACAACTTACAACGATCAACAACACCCTCAACGAGACTCCCGACTTCGACCAAGTTATCATTTTTCGCTATCCAATAGGGTGCACCATGATCCCCTCAACTGGAATCATGCCGTCACAAGGCAATAGGAGAGACAGTAACTGAGACGCAACAAAATCTCAGGCAAACCTTCATCAATTAAAGGACGTGATTAGCCATCTAAGGATTATTTTCTTTGGTAGCCACAAGGAAACACTATCTAACCTTAATATCATTGTCCGTAAAAGTTCGTTGTCAACAATCCACATGGTTTTCTATCAAGGATCTATGTCTAACAACGGTGACACAATCTAACTGTAAAATCTATGTCTGTTAATAAATAGTCGTATAACATTGATATCCTTCTAACAGGTATTACTATCTATTAATAAAGGTTGTCTAGATTATATTGTGGTCTATCAAATATATTATATAGCATATTTGATATGATATTGTTTTCATTTAATATATAAAATCGTTGTCTAATTAAAATTCAAACGCAACCACACATTACGTAAAAATTGTTGTCAATAATCATTCAATTCATTGTAATAACATATCGAATGCCTAACATATATCACTGTAATAATGATAATCATTGTAATAATATATCACTTTACTTATTATCTAAAATTCCACTTACTCTAATTAATGGAGTACTTAACAACATTATCCTGATATTTAATCAAGTCTTTAACCATGAGTTTCAAGGTTTTCTACATACTCTCAAATACTTCAAAATTAAAGTAAATTTTAATTTTCAAGTTGCTTATTGGTTAATATTTTTATCAACTTATATTGTTTTACTAAGGTTTTACACATGCAAATAGTTTTCCATTACTTTCTGTTACCATCATTATATTGACGTATGCAACAGAGCTAAGGAGTTAAAGGGGCAAATTAAATAACAATAATTAGGGTGGTAGCACATCTGTCGAGGTTCCAACTTCCATTTTTTTTATATATTTGGCTATCATGGTAATAATAACCATCTGCCTAACATCGTTGTCTATTAAGTTCTATTTATAAATTTAAAGGTAAGATTTTGATAAGGCTTTGGATAGGTCATTGTCATACATACAAGTGTACATAAAATTTATGTCTATTAAACATACAAGATGACTATTAAATTTTCCATCCAAGCTACACTGTATTTTTCCAGAAACGAAAATTACTCTTGTATTTATAAAAAATACAAACGGATTACATTTTACATCTTGATCAGTAAATTTTGAGGCCGAAAGGGCCCTATTGGAAGATGGAATCCAATCTTTTATATCCAAAAAATTGGACCTGACAGTCGGTGTTAATAAAAAACCACCACCTCTATTTTGACGTCCATGAAATACTTGGAACCTTTAACAGTCAGGAATGAGCTCATGTAATTACAGTGACAGAGCCTCTAGTTCATGAAAAGAGCCTTCCGGGTTTATGGAGTGATGGCCAAAAACGTTAATGTAGAGATTCTCATCATATCGCTAGGTAAATATGATATGGTTGTGTAATGAAAACAATGAATTATAGGATAACACTGAGTAATTTCCATAGAATTCATAGTGTGTAGATTATGTAAATTGACATGAAAACAGTTGTGGGTATGTTGGGTAAAACGTTGTCAACTTAAGGTAAGGACACGATCAATCTCTGGGTAAAAATGCATTAGTTAAAACGAATTGCAAAAAAAATGATTTGGTAATAACGAATTAACACATCGCCATCAAAGATAATCGGTGAATATATAGGTACCACGCAGAGAAAATAACAGTATTAAACGCAGTGGGTATATCTCTGAGCATCCCCATCTGGTACGACTCCTACGATGTAAAACCAGTAAAAGCACCCTTAATTTTTTTATTTTATTTTTTGTGTGTGTAGGAAGGTAATAATGACATTATACTCAACATCGTAACATGATGACGACACAATGCATGCAACTCATGCAACAACAACATAATGGCCTAACATAAAAGCACATCAAGCACCTGGAAGCAATGTACGACATTCAACCGATGAAAAATAAGAATGACTACCCGTTCATCCTACCCTGCAATGGTTAGGACCCCCAGGACACGTAAGCAATGCTCAAGCCAAGGTTCCCATCAATTTTGACCATTTAAGGTCTCAAGGATTGCGACTATTCTGAGGAACAAGGAGGTTTCTACATCCCACTCGACACAAGCAGACCAAGCCTACTAAGCTAAAGACAATCATCCTAATGACCCAAAATTAATTACACAAGTAACTAGAACCCTTACAGTGAGCAAACCAAGCACATTAAATGTTTATGAAACTAAGTACAAACATTAATTAAAATGAACAACAACATTAATCAAGGCTAAAAGGTCGTTATCTATGACTTAAATTGGCATTAATTACACATCAATTAACCAGTCTAAATTCCATCAGTCAACGAGTTACCCACCAAATCTAACATGAATCACGACTCAAATTTAGCGAGTCTGGGTTACCAATTAGGCGATATCTATAAATCCAACTAACCATAAACTTGAATAAAAACATTAATATTCTTAAAGTGGAATGTTACCTATAGCACTTATGGACATTTAAACCTCAACATTAGTCTAGATAAAATGACTGAACTAACCACACTAGTTGTTTACTGTCATTGAGGAGGAAATTGCCAGCTAATAACATTCATGTAGCAAATCAACAAGGTAATTACATATATGTTACATAACAATTTATTACAACAGTTAACAAAGCATTTAACATAATGATTAACATAATCAATTAATTGAGCAATAACAGGGTAGTTTGCATGACTATTTTCATAACAAGTATTATAGCACTAACAAGGCGATTTTCATGTTAATTAACATAAAAATTAATATAACAGTAGCGAGACAATTTATATGACGGTTAACATAACGATTAATAGTGAAAAAACAAGGCAATTTACATAGTTGTTTAACCATTTAACTCGCTGCGGCATTTAATCAATAAGTAGGAATCTGCTGACCATTCACAGTATTGTAGCAATTGTTCTGGCATTTAGTAAGGCAATTAATATAGCGTTTAACATTGCAATTAACAAGCCAATTAACTGTAGCAATGGTTCTGGTAAATTCGTGGTCATTCCAGCAAGCTCAGTCAACATTCTAAAGGCAAAAATCATGGGTAATTACAGAAAGCTCTGGCAACATTCTAAAGGAAAAATCGTGGGTAATTACAGCAAGATCTAGCAACATTCTAAAGGCAAAATCGTGGGTATTTAAACAACAATCAAAGCCAACTTTTAAAGCCAATAATCATGGGCATTAAACAATAGTCTCAGAGAGGTTTTGAATGGAAAAATGTGAGCATTTAAACAACGATCTCAAACATGTTTTGAATGGTAAAATCGTGATCATTAAACAACGGTCTCAGACATGTTTTGAATGGTAAAATTGTGAGCATTAAACAACGGTCTCAGATATGTTTTGAATGGTAAAATCATGAGCATTAACAATGGTCTGAGACATGTTTTGAATGGAAAAACGTGGGCATTTAAACAACGATCTCTGACATGTTTTGAATGGCAATTCGTGAGCATTTAACCACAATTTCAGCCACAATTTGAATGGAAAAAAAACATGGGTAATTAATCAGCTATCACAGTCTCATTTTAAAAGGGAAAAACATGTACAGGGACACACCAGAAGGGGATTTCATTTTTCCTCTCATTAAATAACAAGCAATTTGTTGTACCATCACACTAGAAGGGGATTTCATTTTTCATGTCATTAAATAACAATTCGTTGTGCCATCACACTAGAAGGGGATTTGGTTTTTCTTTTCTGTCATTGTATAATAAACAAATCACTGTGACAACACCCCATAAGGGAATTACGTTTTTCCTGTCATTAATAATAAGCAATTACTGTAGTAACCAAGGGGAAAAAAGAAGACAAGAAAAATACAAAAAACGTTTTTCCATTCTAGGATACAAATAAAAATGGCAGACAGAGAATCAATTTTTTTTTTCCATTGCCAGAATACCCATACAACGTAGATAGGAATAACAAATAAAAAAAAACGTTTTTCCATTGCCAGAATACCAAACAACGCAGACAAGAAAAACGCAAAAACGTTTTTCCATTCCAGGATACAAATAAAAATTGCAGACTGAGAATCAAATCGTTTTTCCCTTGCCATAATACCCATACAACGCAGACATGAATAACAAATAAAAAAAAAACGTTTTTCCATTGCGAGAATACCAAACAACACAGACAAGAAAAACACAAAAATGTTTTTCCATTCCAGGATACAAATGAAAATTGCAGACAGAGAATCAAATCGTTTTTCCCTTGCCAGAATACCCATACAACGCAGATGGGAATAACAAATTAAAAAAACGTTTTTCCATTGCCAGAATACCAAACAACGCAGACAACAGTAAGAGAACGCAAGGATCCAAAGGGAAAGGTCATGGAATGATTTTTGGGGGTTCTATCTGTCAAGGCAAAGAGAAAACCTACCAGTACACTAGATAATCCACACGTAGAGGTCGTTTCTAGATGACGGAATCCACAATCAGCCAGGGACAAACATCAAGGGTAGCCAGCTAACAGGTTCGTCCTTCGCTCATCATTCTCGCACAGAAAAGCAGGGCATTGAGATCCATAGGTCTTTTAACGCTAAGGCGACGACCGTAGATCAGACTCTTCGTCGACTGTTCAGGTGAGGACTGGTGAGCTAGGGATGAAGGATAAACAACCACAAAGGTCACAATCAACACATCAAGGTGGTCAAGACATGCAGGAAAACGAAGGCCATGGGAGTCAACAACCATCAAGCTAGGCTAAGGAAAGTTTTAGTCACCAATTTTAATAAAAACATCATTTTACTTTTCCATTAAATAAGTAGATCCAAGCATAAGTCCTAATACATTCTACCATACAAAAATGAAGAGAGCGTATCTTTGCTTGATCGCCTTCTCTGAATGACCACCCGCACGCTCTGTGCAACTCCCGCTCGCCGACCGTCGAGACTTCACCGATACCTCCCAACCAATGCTAGGGGTACTCTTCTTCCCCCTTAGCCCCCCGAGCCGTAAAGGGGCCACACACTCACTATCCAGAGATTTCAAATAGCTCCCAGCTCGCCTCACAAGGCTGAGCTACCACTCCTCACCGAGATGGGTATCCCAACTCCCACAAGTTAAGTCAGTCAAGTATATATTTATGCATCATAACATTACGCAAACATCAGAAGATCTAACTTCCATCACCTCCCTTCATTATATAGAGTTTCGCGGTTCCTTACTTTCCAAAAATTCTCTTTTAGTTAAGTTTTTATAATTAATTTCCAAAACATTCCTCCCCATACAAGTGTCACCCATCCCCTTCCTTCCTCCATAAATTAACTTATTTAATTAATTAATTATCTTTATTTCCCTCACCCACCTAGAGTTACTCCTAGAATCACTCCTAAGCGTCCCCAAATTCTCTTACAGATTTTAATAACTTTCCCTTTTATTAAATTGCTAGTTTAGTTTAAATTAAAAATCTCTTAAATGGTAGATGCTTTACTAAGTTTGACCTTCCACTTTTTCCCTTAAGTTCCCCTTTTTCCCTTTTTATGTTTACCTCTTTTCCTAGTTTCCTAATTTTGTATATTTTCCCTCTTTCCCATTTTTAATTAGAACTCAAAAAGGCAAGTGTGGAAATTAACCCTTTTTCCCTTTTCTCATTTAATTAGTATTTTAAAGTTATCAAAATAATAAAACCATTAATTCCCCTTTTTCTTTTAAATTTTATTCCAACATATTTTTTTTTTTTAATGAATAAATTAAATTTCTTATTCCCTTCGTGTTACAAGATTTAACGAAGATTATAATTATTATTTATGTGGTCTTTATTTTTATTATTATTATTGTTATTTTTATTTTATAGAGAGATAAAATTTTACCACTAGCATAGTTTAGACTTAAACCTTAAATTTTTGTATAGGGCGACATTTAATTAGGGAATTTGTTTTAAAAATTTCTTAACACGTTATTCTTCCTAAGGCCATCTAGGTTCATTCCTCTATAATCAACAACACGGCCTGCCCTTCAGGATACACTGGGTGCTCCAAGGGTTCCACTCGCCTTAATCTGTTTCCGTTGCACGACGTTCCCTTCAGTACGCACTACGTGCTCCAAGGGTGCCACTCACCTCTTGACTAACTTGGTAGACATAAAAAACCCCTGGAGTCAATACTCCGCCAGGTGAACTTGTGGGAGACTAAGGGCCTCTAAGGAATAAGGCCACTGCCTTATTGCGCGCCCCTTAGAATCATCGTGAGTGACTGTCACAGTCTTCCCTCATGGCATCGTGGGTCCTCTCGAACTAGGTAAATGTTAACCTACAGTTCAGGTCACGACGGGAGTGCTAGTAGGCTGTGGCAGGGTTGTTGTCCACACCTCTCCCACAACATATCTGGTAGTCATGCGTGACCCCTTTACTCCACATGTGAGTCTGGTCGGCAAGCTATCGTCAGCGTGCATCATCAACAAATCATGTCAGAACATATCCATATCATATCATCTAATCATATGCACTAATATCACAGTAAAACAATCAAACCCCAATGGTACACTCCCTGACTCGATCCGGAGTCCAAGGGGTTCCATCGATGACTCTGCATCCTTGAGGTCCAAAATCTTGCACACTCAGTAAACCGAGTCAATAGCACCTATCTATGTCAATGAAGTAAAACAACATGTCATCAACCCATAACGCCTCATAATCAAAATCAAAAGTTTTAATAGCATAATAATGCAGATCACTTGCGAGCAAGTGTCCTCAAAGAATAAGTTCGCTCAGTGCGCCAGAGCGGAATGTTACATACACCCTCTCTTGGTCTAAACTTTGTCCCGAAGCTTCACAGTATAAATAATGAAATAAAGTGTATCACAATATCATATGTCTATCTATCAAACAAAAATGGAAAATGCTAGCGCATATCATATGCGTCCTCCCAGGTCGCCGAGTGCAGACTATAATTGTCCCACTGGACCTTGACCTGCTCTATTGTTCGACACTGCAGCTATCGAACGTGATGATCCAAGATGTGGATCATCTCAGCCATGAGTGCCCCCTCGTCCGTCACCTACAAGGAACTCATGTCAATAACATGTGTAGGATCACTAATGTAATGTCTCAAAATAGATACATGAAAAACATCGTACATGCGCCTCAAAGAATCAGGCAAGGCTAGTCGATAGGCCACAGGCTCCTTTCTCTCCACAATATCGAAAGATCCCATGAACCGAGGAGAGAGTTTAGCTCCCTTCCCAAACTTGATCGAACTTTTATGTGGTTTAACCCGCGAGAAGACTTGATCGCCGACCTTGTAACTACGGTCAACACGGTGTGCATCGGCATAACTCTTCTGCCGATTTTGTTCTTCTTTAATCCTTTGTCTTATTGTTTGCATTTTCTCTTCCATTTCTTGGATCGCTTCTGGTCCCACCAAGACCCTATCCTCAAGTCAATACCAACTCAAAGGCGTCTGACATGGTCACCCGTAAAGAAACTCGAAAGGCGCCATCTGAATGGTTCTCTGGTAACTGTTGTTGTAAGAAAAATCCACTAGTTGCAAGAATTATTCCCAATGCTTTTGTTGGTCCATCACGTACATGCGCAACATGTCCTCCAAGGTTTGGTTCGTTCATTCGGTCTACCTATCAGTCTCCAGGTGATATGCAGTACTAAATTTAAGTTGGGTTCCCAAGGCCTCTTCGAAACTTGTCAAAAATCGTCCAGTAAACACTGATCCTCGATCGGATATAATCCTCTTAGGCACACCATGCAGCCTCACAATCTCCCTGATGAAAACTCTAGCTATGTCAGGTGCCTGATACATCGTACGCACAGGAATAAAGTGAGCACTCTTTGTCAGAGTGTTTACTACTATGAAAATCGAGTCATGTCTCCTTGTCGTCAATGCCAATCCAACAATAAAGTCCATCAAAATAACCTCCCATTTTTATTCCAGAATAGCGTATGGTTGTAGTAATCTGGCTAGGTGTCTATGTTCAGCCTTTACCTGTTGACATTCTAGACATCTGGCCACATAGTTGACTATGTCGATCTTCATTCCCTTCCAAAAGAATAAGGGTTTAAGGTATTTCCTCATCTTCGTGACTCCCAGGTGAGCCATGTAAATTGCTCTATGAGCCTCACTTAGGATCAACATCCTCAACTCGTCATTTGACAGTACGTAGATCCAATTTTTAAACCTCAATAATCCATCGCTATCAAATGAAAATCCTTCAAATCGTGGTACCATCATTGTGTTTTGTCTGATAAAACCCTCAACCTCTTTGTACCAGTCATCATCACGTTGTAAAGTTAGAATCTTTTCACGTAGATTCATCTGAAGAGGCAGCACTGAAAAGATGTGTTGTCTCCGACTCAATGCATCCGCCACTCGGTTTACTGTTCCTTTTATGTAAGTAATCTCAAAGTCGTACTCGCTAAGAAATTTCGACCAACGTCGTTGTCGCGTGTTCAGTTTTCTTTTCATAAATATTTGTTGTAGTCCACAATGGTCGGTCTTTAGTTTGAATTTTTGTCCAACAAGGTAGTGTCTCCAAACCTTCAAGGCATAAATGATGGCTAACAAATCCAAATCGTGCGTCATGTAGTTCTGCTCATGCCTTCTCAGTTTCCTCAAAATGTAAGAAATCACTCATCCGTTTTTCATCAATACCCCGCCTAAGCCTTCCTTGGATATGTAAGTGCATACCAAGAAGTTTGCATCCATGTCAAGGACCTTTAGCATTGGTGTTGTTGTCAACAATTCCTTGAGCCTACGGAATTCTTCCACGCATTTCTCGGTCCAAACAAACTTATTGTTCTTCTTCTGCAACTATGTGATCGTATTTGCTATCTTCGAAAATCCCTCGAAGAACCATTGATAGTATCCTGCTAAACCCATGAAGCTACGCACTTCCAGGACATTCGTCGGTGCAGGCCATTCCCTAATAGCCTCGACCTTTTCTGGATTCACGACGATGCCTTCACCGGAGATGACATGCCCTAAGTAGTGAATCTTCAATTGATAAAAAGAGCATTTGGACAACTTCCCATACAATTTGTGCTCTCGTAGACACTGTAGTACTAAGCGCAAGTGTTCGTCATGTTCCTCCGTCGTCCGAGAGTAGATCAAAATATCGTCAATGCATACTTGTACGAACTTGTCCAATTACTCACAGAACACCCCATTCATCAAAATCATAAATACCCTTGGGGCGTTTGTCAATCCAAACGGTAAAACAATAAACTCGTAATGTCCAAACCTCGTCTTAAAGGCAGTCTTAGAGACTCCATCTTCTTTAATCCGTAACTAGTGATACCCTGATCGCAAATCGATCTTTGAGAACACTGTCGCGCCCTTCATTTGATCGGATAGATCATCAATCCTTGGGAACAGATATTGATTCTTAATCGTGGCCTTACTCAATTGACGGTAGTCAATGCAGAGCCTCCACGACCCATCCTTCTTTCGTATGAAAATAGAAGGTGCACCCCACAGTGACACACTTCGTCATATCAGTCACAGGTCCAGCAATTATTTTAGTTACATTATTAACTCTTGTAACTCTGGGGTCGACATCCGATAAGGAATTCTTGTTATGGGTTCAGTCCCTGTTTTTAGGTCTATGGTAAACTCCAATTCCCTGTCCAGTGACATCCCGGGTAACTCCTCCGGAAATAAGTCTGCAAACTCTCTCACCACCAAAAGGTGTTCTAAACCTTCCGTTAATCCCTTCTCGTTTAATGCAAGGATCTCATAAATCTTGCACCCCTTGCGCATGCTCTTCCGTAGTTGTAAGGAAGAGATGGACCTCAGGGAAACGCCCTAGTTCCTTCCTACAATCACATGTCTCTGTCCCTTGTCATTGACCAAGACCAACCATTTCGTCTTACAGTTGAGTATCGCCTCATGCGATTCCAACCAGTCCATACCAATTATGACATCATAAGATCCTAAGATAGTGACGTACAGGTTGGCCCTTGTGGAAAACTCTCCCAGCTTAAGGATACAGCCTGTAACCTTTCCGCCAACCTTTTGTTTGACTCCCGAAGCCATCTCTATGAAGCTAAACTTGTCATTTTAGACTTCCTTTACCTTAATCATTTTTAGCATTGCACCAGAAATGAAACTCTCGGTAGCACTGGGATCTATCAAAATACTAAGGGTTTGGTCAATGATGGTACCTATTGTCTCGAGCACAGTCAAATGATGCTCTTCCTGGCGGCTATTCACTGCTGCATGAATCTGATGGGCCTTGCCCATATCTCCCATGGTACTGGGTCTGACTGATCTGGACGCTCTAGTCCTCTCCACCGGGCAGTCACATTGGTAGTGTGGCTCCCCACACGTCCAACACCCCTTCTTCAACCCAGTAGTCCTAGTACTCGAAGTAGAAGATGACGCCCCACCGGCCTGGAATCCTGGTCTATTTTGCTGAATAGGCCTAAAGTACTTTTGTTGTGGTCGATGTTGCTGCTGATGTTGTGGTCCCTGATAAGGTGTCCGCTACTGAGGCATCGATCGCCGAGGTGTAGTGAAAGTGGATCCCCTCTAGAAGCCACGATATCTTGACATATGTTTAGCTGGTGTCTGATGCTGCTGTGCTCCAGATGACACCTTCCCTACTGGTCTCGCTGGAATCCTGGTCTAACCCCCGCTGATAAGATCCTCCTCTGCTACGAGGGCCTTCTGGATGACATCATGCAAGGTTTTAGGCATCAAAATCTTGATCTTTGCACGTATGCTTCTGTTAAGGCCGAACGCAAACCCGTTGAACTTAATTTTCTCAGTGTTAAGGTGCGGAGCATACCGAAGTAGGTCCATATAATGAGCCTCATACTCGGGAACCATACGATTGCCCTGTTGTAAGGTGTTGAACTCATTGAGCTGACACTCAATGAATTCCTCTGAAAGGTATCTCTCTTAGAACTGTTCCTCGAACAGTTCCCATGACACGTCTTCAACAACCATGTTCAACTGCGGTAGGAGCATCTTCCACCATAGAAGAGTGCTCCCCTTCAGTTGAAAGACCGCCATGCAGACTTTCATGTTGGAGGTATAATCGCGAAGTGAAAATCACATCGCCATGTTCTCCAACCATGCCTCAGCGGATGCATCGTCCGGGGCACCAAAGAACTCGAGAAATTTGACCTTCTCGAGTTCACGGTGAATGCTACCAGTACCGATCGGAGTGCGCAGTTGAACCTCAGTGGGTGTCAACGCCCTGGCCTCATCTCTATCCAAATGGCTGATCAGTGCCTCAGACATGTGCTGAAAAGATCTCATCATTCCGACCACATCACCAACTACTATCTGCTCCTGTCCGACAACCCTCTCGTCTCCCTGGGGGTTAGATCCCTTAGGCATCAATGCTACTGGAGGCGTCACGCCTCCTCCCCTAGCACCCTGTCGTCTGCCTTCGCGACGTCCTCTAACCATGATTACCTGCATGAATACAAATCAACTCAATTAGTAACATTATAATCAAATCATATCAACGAAAGTCGTAGCGATCCCAAGTCGCGGGTTGAACCCGATATGATACCACATGTAACATCCCCATCTGGTATGACTCTTACGATGTAAAACCGGTAAAAGCACACTTAAATCTTCCATTTTTTGTTTGTGTGTGTGTAGGAAGTTAATAATGACATTATACTCAACATCGTAACACGATGACGACTCAACGCATGCAACTCACACAACAACAACATAACGGCCTAACATAAAAGCACATCAAGCACCTGGAAGCAATGTACGACATTCAACCGACGAAAAGTAAGAATGACTATCCGCCCGTCCTACCCTGCAATGGTTAGGACCTCCAGGACACATAGGAAATGCTCAAGCCCAGGTTCCCATCGATTTTGACATATTTAAGGTCTCAGGGCTGACAATTTTTCTGAGGAACAAGGAGGTGTCTACATCCTGCCCGACACAAGAATACCAAGCCTACTAAGCTAAGGACAATCATCCTAACGACCAAAAATTAATTACATAAGTAACTAGAATCCTTACAGTGAGGAAACCAAGCAAATTAAATGTTTATGAAACCAAGTACAAACATTAATTAAAATGAACAACAACATTAATCAAGGCTAAAAGGTCATTATCTATGACTTAAATTGACGTTAATTACAGATCAATTAACCAGTCTAAATTCCATCAGTCAATGAGTTACCCATCGAACTTAACATGAATTACGACTCAAATTTAGCAAGTCTGGGTTACCAATTAGGTGATATCTATAAATCCAACTAACCATAAACTTGAATAACAACATTAACATTCTTAAAGTGGAATGCTACCTATAGCACTTATGAACAATTAAACCTCAACATTAGTCTAGATATAATGAATGAACTAACCACACTAGTTGTTTATTGTCATTGAGGAGGAAACTGCCAGCTAATAACATTGTTGTAGCAAATCAACAAGGTAATTACATATCTGTTACATAACAATTTATTACAGCAGTTAACAAGGCATTTAACAAAATGATTAACATAATCAATTAATTGAGCAATAATAGGGTAGTTTGCATGACTATTTTCATAACAAGTATTATAACACTAACAAGGCGATTATCATGTTAATTAACATAACAATTAATATAATAGTAGTGAGACAATTTATATGACAGTTAACATAATGATTAATAGCGCAAAAACAAGGCAATTTACATAATTGTTTAACCATTTAACTCGTTGCGGCATTTAATCAATAAGGAGGAATCTGTTGACCATTCACAGTGTTGTAGCAATTGTTCTGGCATTTAGTAAGGCAATTAATATAGCATTTAACATTGCAATTAACAAGCCAATTAACTGTAGCAATGGTTCTGGTAAATACGTGGTCATTCCAACAAGCTCAGTCAACATTCTAAAGCAAAAAATCATGGGTAATTACAACAAGCTCTGGCAACATTCTAAAGGAAAAATCGTGGGTAATTACAACAAGCTACGACAACATTCAAAAGGAAAAATCATGGGTATTTAAACAACAATCAAAGTCAACTTTTAAAGACAATAATCATGGGCATTAAACAATGGTCTCGGACAAATTTTGAATGGCAAAACGTAAGCATTTAAACAACGATCTCATACATGTTTGAATGGTAAAATTGTGAGCATTAAACAACGGTCTCAGACATGTTTTGAATGGTAAAATCATGAGCATTAAACAATGGTCTCAGACATGTTTTGAATGGTAAAATCGTGAGCATTAGCAATGGTCTCAGACATGTTTTGAATGGAAAAACATGAGCATTTAAACAACGATCTCTGACATGTTTTGAATGGCAATTCGTGAGCATTTAACCACAATCTCAGCCACGTTTTGAATGGAAACAAAATATGGGTAATTAATCAGCTATCACAGTCTCATTTTAAAAGGGAAAAACATGTACAGGGACACACCATAAGGGGATTTCGTTTTTCCTCTCATTAAATAACAAACAATTTGTTGTACCATCACACCAGAAGGGGATTTCGTTGTTCCTGTCATTAAATAACAAGAAATTCATTGTGTCGTCACACCATAAGGGGATTTCATTTTTCTTTTCTGTCATAGTATAATAAACAAATCGTTGTGACAACACCCCATAGGGGAATTACGTTTTT
Organism: Picea engelmannii; assembly: GCA_009831015.1. NCBI lineage: Eukaryota > Viridiplantae > Streptophyta > Pinopsida > Pinales > Pinaceae > Picea > Picea engelmannii. The sequence goes on along the minus strand of ML803450.1, from coordinate 70,251 downwards.
CCTGTCATTAATAATAAGTAATTACTGTAGTAACCAATGGGAAAAACGCAGACAAGAAAAACACAAAAACGTTTTTCCATTCCAGGATACAAATAAAAATTGCAGACAGAGAATCAAATTGTTTTTCCATTTCCAGAATACCCATACAACGCAA
>ML803450.1:24540-70068 GCA_009831015.1 Picea engelmannii | reverse complement strand
TTTTTCCATTGCTAGAATACCAAACAACGCAGACAAGAAAAGCAAAAAAGCATTTTTCTATTCCAGGATACAAATAAAAATTGCAGACCGAGAATCAAATCGTTTTTCCCTTGCTAGAATACCCATACAACGCAGACAGGAATAGCAAATAAAAACAAATGTTTTTCCATTGCCAGAATACCAAACAACGTAGAAAAGAAAAACACAAAAACATTTTTCCATTCCAAGATACAAATAAAAATTGTAGACACAGAATCAAATCGTTTTTCCCTTTCCAGAATACCCATACAACGCAGACAGGAATAATAAATAAAAAAACATTTTTCCATTGCCAGAATACCAAACAACGCAAACAACAGTAAGATAATGCAAGGATCCAAAGGGAAAGGTCATGGAATGATTTATGGGGGTTCTATCAGTCAAGGAAAAGAGAAAACCTACCAGGACACCAGATAATCCACACGCAGAGGTCATTTCCAGATGGAAGAATCCACAATCAGCCAGGGACAAACATCAAGGGTAGTTGGCTAACAAGTTCATCCTTCGCTCATCATCCTCGCACATAAAAGCAAGGCGTTGAGATCCATAGGTATTTTAATGCTAAGGAAACGATCGTAGATCAGGCTCCTAGTCAACTTCTCAGGCGAGGACTGGTGAGCTAGGGATGAAGGCTAAAAAGCCATGAAGGTCACAATTAACACAACAAGGTGGTCAAGATATGTGGGAAAACGAAGGCCATGGGATTCAACAACCATCGAGCTAGGCTAAGGAAAGTTTTAGTCACCAATTTTAATAAAAACATCATTTTACTTTTCCATTAAATAAGCAGATCCAAGCATAAGTCCTAATACATTCTACCATACAAAAATGAAGAGAGCATATTGTTGCATGATCGCTCGCTCTGAATGACGTCCTGCATGCTCCATGGAACTCCCTCTCACTGACCATTGAGACTTCACCAATACCTCCCAGCCAATGCTAGGGGTATTCTTCTTCCCCCTTAGCCCCCCGAGCCACAAAGGGTCCACACACTCACTATCCAGAGATTTCGACTAACTCCTAGCTCGCCTCGCAAGGCCGTGCTACCACTCCTCACCGATCTGGGTATCCCAACTCCCACAAGTTAAGTAAGTCAAGTAGATATTTCTACAACGTAATATTACGCAAACAACAGAAGATCCAACCTCCATTACCTCCCTTCATTATATAGAGTTTTGTGGTTCCTTACTTTCCAAAAATTCTCTTTTAGTTAAGTTTTTATAATTAATTTCCTAAAATTTCCTCCTCGTATAAGTGTCACCCATCCCCTTCTTTCCTCCATAAATTAAGTTCTTTAATTAATTAATTATCTTTATTTCCCTCACCCACCTAGATTTACTCCTAGAATCACTCCTAGATGTCCCCAAATTCTCTTACAGGTTTTAATAACTTTCCCTTTTATTAAATTGCTAGTTCATCTTAAATTAGAAATCTCTTAAATGGTATATGTTTTACTAAGTTTGACCTTCCCCTTTTTCCCTTAAGTTCCCATTTTTCCCTCTTTATGCTTACCTCTTTTCCTAGTTTCCTAATTTTTTAGATTTTCCCTCTTTCCCCTTTTTAATTAGAACTCAAAAAGGCAAGTGTGGAAATTAACCCTTTTTCCCTTTTCTCATTTAATTAGTATTTTAAAATTATCAAAATAATAAAACCATTAATTCCCCTTTTTCTTTTAAATTTTATTCCAACAGTTTTTTTTTTTTAAATCAATAAATTAAATTTCTTATTCCCTTCGTGTTACAAGATTTAATGAAGGTCATAATTATTATTTATGTGGTTTTTATTTTTATTTTTATTATTATTTTTTTTTTATAGAGAGATAAAATTTTACCACTAGCATAGTTTAGACTTAAACCTTAAGTTTTCGTAGAGGACGACATTTAATTAGGGAATTTGTTTTAAAAATTTCTTAACACATTATTCATCCTAAGGCCATCTAGGTTCATTCCTCTATCATCAACAATGCGACGTTCCCTTCAGGACGCACTAGGTGCTCCAAGGGTGCCACTTGCCTTAATCTATTTCTCTTGCGTGACATGCCCTTCAGGACGCACTACGTGCTCCAAGGGTGCCACTCGCCTCTTGACTGACTTGGTATACATCAAAAACCCCTTGAGTCAATACTCCACCAGGTGAACCTGTAGGAGACTAAGGGCCTCTAAGGAATAAGGACCCTGCCTTATTGCACGCCCCTTAGAATCATCGTGAGTGATTGTTGCAGTCTGCCCTCATGGCATCATTGGTCCTCTCGAACTAGGTAAACATTAACCTACAGTTCGAGCCACGGTAGGAGTGCTAGTAGGCTCTGGCAAGGTTGTTGTCCACACCTCTCCCTCAACATCTCTGGTAGTCGTGCGTGACCACTTTACTCCACATGTGACTCTGTTCGGCAAGCTATCGTCAGCCTACATCATCAACAAATAATGTCAGAACATATCCATATCATATCATCTAATCAAATGCACTAATATCACAATAAAACAATCAAACCCCAATGGTACACTCCCTAACTCGATCCGGAGTCCAAGGGGTTCCATCAATGCCTCTACATCCTTGAGGTCCAAAATCTTGCACACTCAGTAAACTGAGTCAATAGCACCTGTCTATGTCAATGCAGTAAAACAACATTTTATCAGCCCATAACGCCTCATAATCAAAATCAAAAGTTTTAATAGCATAATAATCTGGATCACTTGCGAATAATTTTCCTCAAAGAATAAGTTCGCTCAGTGCAGCAGAGCGGGATGTTACACTGAGTATTTTAAATTCTCAGTCACACCTTGCATGCTAAAAAGATATCATTACATAGCCGTAATGCACCTACCATATCACTGTCATTCAATTAATATAACAAAATCACAGTGAGTAGTTCTCAGTAAAAATTTTGTGACCCAGTTTAAATGCTAACAATTGCTACCCAGTTTAAACGCTAGAAATTCACTACCCAGTTAATGTAACAATTGCTACCACATGGAATGCACCGGGTAACATTGTTATCCCTTCGTACACATAATAAAAAGGGGTTGTCACTAAATTTCTAGGTATTTATGCTGTCATACCCTTAATGACCAAAACATTTAATAAAAAGATGGAAAGTGTGAGTGATGCGTAGGGTGAAATCTCTATAAACGCAATAACTTGCAGAGAAATTAAAACACAGTAAAAAGGGGTTCTATAGAAGCCAATAGATGGGTAAAATGCCTACAAAAAAAAAATGAAATTTGTAAAGAGAGAGGAGGAATTCGCAGGCCAGAGGCATAAACGCAGAGTCAATTCGCCTTTAATGAATAATGGCAGAGGAAGAATTTTGTTTTCCAAAAGTAATGAAAACTCAAAGAAAAGGAAAGTGTTGATTCGTAGAGGATTTTTTCATTAGATCTAGTAAAACGCAGAGGAAAAATTCCGAGGTTTAGTGCATCGAAAACTGAGAGTAAATTGCCATGAGAATTAATAAATCGCAGGGTAAACTATGTATTAAAGATGTCGAGCTATTCACCATCGAATTGTAAACAATTGCATAGAAAAATATTTTGTGGTTGAATACTTGCAGTGGAAAAAATGAACAGTATGGAGAGGTATTCAATCACAAGAAAGCACAAGACAATCAATCAACCAAGAAAAATCAACATGGGTAGACGGTTGGGCAGAAACATCCATCACTCATAATCATCACATAGAAAGGTAGGGAATTAGGATCTATAGGTCTATTAACACCGAAATGACGACCGTCGATCCGACTCCTGGCCGACTTCCCAGTTGAGGACTAATGAGTTGGGGATGAGGGAAAAGTAAGAAGCAAAAACTCATCACAAAATCAATAAAACCATAGGACAGTCATGACATGAAAGGATCGAAATCCAAGGGAATCAATCAATAGTGAGATTAAGGCTATGGGGGAGATTCAGTTATCAATTAAAATTCTAGGTCAATCATTTTATTTACCCAATTAAGTATACAGAACTAAAAGCGCAAAGTATACTAATAATCTAGCATGCAGAAAAAAAGGAAGCGTACAGTATCCAAAGTTGCCCACTCTGAGTTTTTGTCTTGCGCACTCCATGCAACTCTCACTTTTCGAACGATGAGACTGCATCAGTACCTCCCAGCCAATGCTAGAGGTACTCTTCTTCCCGCTTAGCCCCCTGAGTCGCAAAGGGGCCACACACACTAACCAGAGAATCAACTATCTCCCAGCTCACCTTGCAAGGCCGAGCTACCACTCCTCACCGAGATGGGTATCCCAACTCCCACAAGCTAAGTCAATAAAGTCTAAAATTCTACAGCTTAACGTTACACATAACATAGGAGATCCATCATCCTTCTCCTCCCTCCATTATATAGAGTTTCGAAGTCCTTTACTTTCCCAAATTCCCATTTAATTTATTTTTCAACAATTTAATTCATAAAATCCTCCTCGTACATGTGTCACCCATCCTCTTCATTGCACCATAAATTAATTTTATTAATTAATTAATTACTCCTATTTCCCTCACCCACCTAAAATCACTCCTAGAATTGCTCCTAGGTGTCCCCATATTCCCTTACAAGTTTTAATGATTTTACCCCTTACTAATTTACTAGTTGAGTTTAATTTAGAAAGTTCTTAAATGCTAGATACCTTACTAAGTTAGACTTCCTTCTTTTTCCTTGGGTTTCCCCTTTCTTTTTATGTTCCCTCTTTTTCCTAGTTTCCTAACTCTTTTAAATTTCTCTCTTTCCCTTTTCATTTAAAAATCAAATTGGCAGGTGTAGAAAGTAACTTTTTCCATTTTTCCTTTTTAATTAATAAATTTTTATTAGCATAAGTGACAAAACAATTATTTCCCCTTTTTCCCCTTTTTAAATTTTATCCCCCAAAATATTTTTATAAATTAAATGAATTACTTACCCCCTTCTCGTCACATGATTAATGATGATTATCATTATTAATTATTTATTTTTAATTTTCAATTTTCAATTTTTATATAAATAGATTAAAATTTCTTTTATCACAAGTATCACTTAGACCTAGACATTATTTTCCTAGGCTGGGCGACATTCTATTAGGGGAAATGTTTTAAATATTTATTATCATGTTATTCGTCCTAAGGCCATCTAGTTTTATCCATTTATTAATTAACAACGCGACGTTCCCTTCAGGACGCACTAGGTGCTCCAAGGGTGCCACTCGCCTCAATCTGTTTCCCTTGCACAACGTGCCCTTCAAGACGCACTACGTGCTCCAGGGGTGCCACTCGTCGCTTTCCATTTTTTCTTGCATGACGTGCCCTTCAAGAGGCACTATGTGCTCCAAGGGTGCCACTTGCCTCTTGACTGACTTGGTAGACATCAAAACCCCTAGCGTCAATACTCCACCAGGTAATCTTGTGGGATACTAAGGGCCTCTAAGGAATAAGGCCCCTACCTTATTGCACGCTCCTTAGAATCATCGTGAGCGACTGTCGTAGTCTTCCCTCACGTCATCCTGGGTGTTCTCAAACTAGGTAGTTGTTAATCTACTGTTCGAGCCACGACGAAAGTGTTAGTAGGCTGTGGCAGGGTTTTTGTCCACACCTCTCCCTCAACGTCTCTGGTTATCGTGTGTGACCCCTCTACTCCACATGCATGTGAGTCTAGTCGGCAAGCTATCGTGAGCCTGCATCATCAAAAAATCATGTAGGAACACAATCCATAATCATAACATCTAATAATATGCACATATGTCATATATATACAACAATCAAAACCCAATAGTCCACTCACTGACTCTATCCAGAATCCAAGGGTTTGATCGATGCCTCAGCATCCTCGAGGTCCAATTCTTGCACACTTAGGAGAACCGAGTCAATAGCACCTTCCTAAGTCAATACAACAAAATAAAAAATAATCACATCCATAGTGCCTCATAATAATAATCAATAGTCAATGGTATAATAATCTGAATCACTTGCAAGAAAGTGTCCTCAAAGAATAAGTTCTCTCAGTGCACACAAGAGAGGGGTGTTACATACACCCCCTCTTGGTCTAAACTTCGTCCTGAAGTTTCATAGTATATAAGTGCCGAAATAATGTGTATCACAGTATCATAAGTCTATCTATCCAACAAAAATGGAAATTGTTGGCACATAACATATGCGTCCTCCGAGGTCCCCGAGTGCGGACTATAGTTGTCCCACTGGACCTTGACCTCATCTACTGTTCGACGCCATAGCTATCGAATGTGATGATCCAGGATGTGGATCGGCTCAGCCGTGAGCGCACCCTCATCCGACACCCGCAAGGTTCTGAAGTAAAAAATGTGTAGGATCACTAATCATAATGTCTCAAACAAAGAGATGAAAGACATCGTGCATACGCCTCAAGAATCAAGAAAGGATAGTCAACATGCGACATGCCTCTCTTTTCCACAATCTCGTAGGATCCCATGAACCTAGGAGATAGTTTATCCCCTTTCCAAACTTCCATGAACTCTTACACGATTTTAGCCACAAAAATACTCGATTGCCACATCGTAACTACGATCGACACGACGTGCATCGACGTAACTCTTCTGCCGATCCTGCGCTTCCTTGATCCTTTGTATTATAGTTTTCATTTAATCTTTCATTTCTTAGATCACTTCTGGTCCCACCAGGACCCTATCCCCAATCCGATCCCAACTCAAAGACGTTTGACACAGTCACCCATAAAGAAACTCGAAGGGCGCTATCTTAATGGTGCTTTGGTAACTGTTGTTATAAGCAAATTCTACTAGTGGCAATAATTATTCCCAATGCTTTTGTTGGTCCATCATGAGCATGCACAATGTGTCTTCCAAGGTATGGTTCATTCGTTCAGTCCGTGCATCAGTCTCTGGGCGATACACAGTTCTAAAGTCAAGTTGGGTTCCCAAGGCCTCTTGGAAATTAGTCAAAAATCGTCAAGTAACATTGATTCTTGATCAGATATAATCCTCTTAGGTACGCCATGAAGCCTCACGATCTCACTGATGGAAACTCTAGCTATGTTAGGTGCCTGATACATTGTACAAACTAGAATAAAATGAACACTCTTCTTCAGAGTGTCAACTACCACAAAATTCGATTCATGTCTCCTTGCCATCAATGGCAATCCAACAATGAAATCCATCAAAATAACCTCACATTTCAATTCTGAAATAGTGTGTGGTTGTAGTAATCCTGCTGGATGTCTATGTTCACCCTTTAACTGCTGACATTCTAGACATCTGGCCCCATAGTTGACTATGTCTACCTTCATTGCTTTCCAGAAGGATAGGGTTTTAAGGTTCGCCCTCATCTTCGTGACTCCCGGGTGAGCCATGTACACTTCTCTATGAGCCTCATTTAGGATCAACTCCTCAACTCATCGTTTGTTGGTACGTAAATTAGATTTTTAAATCTCAGTAGTCCATCGTCGTTCAACGTAAATCCTTCAAATCTTGGTACCATCATTGTGTTTTGTCCGATAAAATCCTTGACCTCTTTGTACCAATCATCGTCGCACTGTAAAGATAGAATCCTTCCACGTAGATTCGTTTGAAGCGGAAACACCGAAAAATGTGTGGTCTCTGAATCAATGCATCTGCCACCCGGTTCACTGTTCCTTTTATGTAAGAAATCTTGAAATCGTACTTGCTAAGTGATTCCGACCAACATCGTTGTCGTGCATTCAGGTCGCTTTGCGTAAGGATGTGTTATAGTCCACAATGGTCTGTCTTTAGTCAAAAAAAAATTCAAACAAGGAAGTGTCCCCAACCTTCAAGGCATATACAATGGATAACAACTCAAAATCATGTGTCGCATAGTTCTCCTCATGCCTTCTTATTTTCCTCGATGTGTAAGCGATCACTCGACCGTCTTGCATCAAGACTCCTAAGCCTTCCATGGATGTGTCAGTGTATGCCAAGAAGTCCACGTCCATGTCAGGGACCTTTAGTATCGGGGTTTTTGTCAACAAATCTTTGAGCCTCCAAAATTCTTTCGTGCATTCCTCAGTCCAAACAAAATTATTTTTCTTCTTCTACAATTCCGTGATCGGATTTGCTATCTTCGAAAATCCCTCGATGAACCATCAATAGTATCCTTCTAAACCCATGAACCTATGCACTTATGGGACATTCCGCAGCGCGGTCCATTCCATAATAGCGTCGACCTTTGTTGGATCCACATTGATACCTTTGCCAGAGATGACATGCCCTATGTAGTGAACCTTCTATTGATAAAACGAGCATTTGGAAAAATTCCCATATAATTTGTGCTCTCACAGACACTGTAGTACCAAGTGTAAGTGCTCGTAATGCTCCTCCGTCATTCGAGAGTAAATCAAAATATTGTCAATGAATACTTGGATGAACTTGTCCAAGTACTCACGGAACACCCCGTTCATCAAAATCATAAATACCCCTAGAGCGTTTGTCATTCCAAATGGTAAAACAGTAAACTCATAATGCCCAAACCTCATCTTAAAGGGACGTCATCCTCCTTAATACATAACTAGTGATATCCTGATCGTAAATCAATCTTTGAGAACACCATCACACCCTTCATCTGATCAAACAGATCATCAATCCTCATCAATGGATATTGATTCTTGATCGTTGCCTTGTTCAATTGATGGTAGTCAATGCAGAGCCTCCATGACCCATCCTTCTTTCATATGAAAATAGCAGGCGCACCCCACAGTGACACAATTGGACATATCAGTCCCAGGTCCAACAATTCCTTCAGTTGCATTCTCAACTCCTATAACTCTGGGGTGAACATCCGATAAGGCATTCTAGCTATCATTTCAGTCCCTGGCTTTAGGCCTATAGTAAAATCCAATTCCCTCTCTGGCGGCATCCAAGGTAACTCTTCTAGAAAGATGTCTGCAAACTCTCTCATCATGGGAAGGTGTTCTAGACCTTCCGCTACTCCCTTCTCGTTTAACACAAGGATCACATAAAGCTTAAATCCCTTATGCATGCTCTTCTGTAGCTGCAAGGAAGAGATGAACCTCAGGGAAACTCCTTGGTTCCATCCTACAATCATGTGTCTTTTTCCCTCATCATCGACCAATATCAACCATTTCATATTATAGTTTAGTATCACCTCATGCAATTCCAAATAGTGCATACCAATTAAGACGTCATAAGATCCTAAGATCGTGACGTACAGGTTGGCCCTGGTGACAAACTCTCCCAGGTTAAGGGTATAGCCTGTAACCTTTCCTCCAAACTTTTGTTTGGCTCCCGAAGCCATCTCTATGAAGCTAAACTCATCCTGTTCGCTTGCCTTTACCTTAATCCTTTTTAGCGCTGCACCAGATATGAAACTGTCGGTAGCACCATGATCTATCAAATACTAAGGATTTGGTCAGTGATGGTACCTGACGTCTTGAGTGCAGTCGATTGGTTCTCTACCTAGAGGTTATTCACTGCTGCAAGAATCTGATTGGTCTTGCCCAAAACTCCCACGGTAGTGAGTCTAGTTGATCCATATGCTACGGCCCTTTCCTCTGGGCAGTAATGCGGGTAATGTGGCTCCCCACAATCCAACACACTTTCTTCTGTCCAGTAATCCTTGTACTCGAAGTAGAAGTTGAATTCTAACATTAAGGCTAAACTCGAACTTCTTGACCTCACGCTTCTGGGTAATTTGGTGCATAGAATACCGAAGCAGCTCCAAAATGGGCCTCGTACGCGAGAACCATATGGATTCCTTTTCACAAGACATCGAACTCGTTGAGATGACACTCGACGAATTCCTCATAAATATACCTCTCCTAGAACCATTCCTCGAACAGTTTCCATGACACATCAACGACGACCATGTTCAAAGTGGCAGGAGTGTCTTCCACCATAGAAGATTGTTCCCCTTCAGTTTAAATACCACCATGCGGACCTTCATGCCAGAGGTCATATCGAAAAGCGTTAAGCATAACTCCTTGATCTACAACCTTGCCTCGACTGTACAACTGTCCGCGACACTCGAGGACTTGAGAACTCAACTCTCTCGAGTGCTCTATGGATGCTAATGGTATTGTATAGGGCACGTTGTGGACCCTCAGGGGTACAAGTTCCCTGGCCTCATCTTAGTACTGATGGTGAATCAATGCCCTTTGGCATTACCTAGAAGGGCCTTGTCAAACCATCATCATCCCTAACAAAAAGCGAATCCAGCCCAAGGACGTGTTATTCCCCTTAGGAGTTCAACTCTGAGGGTGCGAGAACTTTTGGAGACATCACACCTCCTTCCACGACACCACATTGTGAACCTCTGAGGTTTCCTCTAAATGCGGTCATCACATGGACACGTTAAGGTTTTTTATTAATGCAACAGTTAATACTCACAGATTTACTGCAGTCGAAAGTCTGGTGATCCAAAGCCGCAAGGTTGAACCTTCTTTGATACCATATGTAACAACCCCAAACGTTACTACTACCAACGAAGCAAAATGTGAAAAAAAAAATTTTTTTTTTTAGGTAGGAAGTTAATTACGACAACAGTTGAACCACACAATTGACGACAAACACCATGCAAGCAGATCTGAAAACAGAGAACAATGACTTAACATTAGCACATCGAGCAATTGGGTGAAACATGCGAAAATCAAGGACAGACAGAAATGACTACTCACCCGACACAAATACGTCGATGCCAACAGGATAAGTGACAACATCCACATTCCTGACACAATGGTCTCGACGACCAATAACTAGAACCTCAAAGGTGCACAACCCAAACGCATGAAGGCATTACACCCCAAGTGCTAACAACAACTTACAACGTTCAAAAACACCCTCAATGGGATTCTCGACTTTGACCAAGTTATCATTCGTTGTTATCCAATAGGGCACGCCATGATCCCCTTAGCTATAATCATGTCGTCATAAGGCAATATGCGAGACAGTAAATAAGGCACAAAAAAATCTCAGGAAAACCTACATCAATTAAAGGACGCGATTAGCCATCTAAAGATTATTCTCTTTGGTAGCCACAAGGAAACGCTATCTAACCTTAATATCGTTGTCTATAAAAGTTTGTTGTCAACAATCCACATGGTTGTCTATCAAGGATCTATGTCTAACAATGGTAATGCAGTCTAACTGTAAAATCTATGTTTGTTAATAGATAGTCGTATAACATTGATATCCTTCTAACATTTATTACTATCTATTAATAAAGGTTGTCTAGATTATATTGTGGTCTATCAAATATATTATATAGAATATTTGATATGATATTTTTGTCATTTAATATATAAAATCATTGTCCAATTAAAATTCAAACGCAGCCACACATTACGTAAAAATTGTTGTCAATAGTCGTTCAATTCATTGTAATAACATAACACCTGCCTAACATATATCACTGTAATAATGATAACCACTGTAATAATATATCACTTTCCTTATTATCTAAAATTCTACTTACTCTAATTAATGGAGTACTTAACAACATTATCCTGGTATTTCATCAAGTCGTCGGCCATGAGTTTCAAGGTTTTTTGCGTACTACAAAATCCTTGAAAATTAGAGTAAATTTTAATTTTCAAGTTGCTTATTGGTTAATATTTTTATCAACTTATATTGTTTTACTAAGGTTTTATGCATGCAAACATTATTCCATTACCTTGTATTACCACCGTTATATTGATGTATGTAGCAGAGCTATGGAGTTGAAGGGGCAAATTAAATAACAATAATTAGGGCGGTTGCACATCTGTTCGAGGTTCCAACTCCCAATTTTTATATATTTGGATATCATGGTAATAATAATCATCTGCCTAACATTTTCATATATTAAGTTCTGTTTATAAATTTAAAGGTAAGATTTTGATAAATCTTTGGACAGGTCGTTGTCATACATACAAGTGTACATAAAATTTATGTCTATTAAACATACAAGCTGACTATTAAATTCTCCATCCAAACTACACTGTCTTTTTCCAGAAACGAAAATTACTCTTATATTTATAACAAATATAAATGCATTACATTTCACATCTTGATCGGTACATTTTGAGGTTGAAAGGGCGTTATTGGCAGATGGAGTCCATGCTTTTATATTAAAAAAATTGGAACTGACAGCCGGTGTTAATCAAAAACCGCCACCTCTATTTTGATGTCCCTGAAATACCTGGAAACTTTAACAATAAGGAATGAGCTCCTATAATTATAGTGACAGAGCCTCCATTTCATGAAAAGAGCCTTCCAGGTTTATGGAGTGATGGCCAAAAACGATAATGTAGAGATTCTCATCATATCACTGGATAAATAAGATATGGTTGTGTAATAAAAACAATGAATAGGATAACGCTGAGTAATTTCCACGGAAATCATAGTGTGTATATTATGTAAAGTTCCATGAAAACAACGGTGGGTATGCTGGGTAAAACACTGTCAACTTAAGGTAAGGATGCAATCAATCTCTGGGTAAAAATGCGCTAGTAAGAACGAATTGCAAAAAAAATTATTTTGTAATAACGAATTGACACATCACTGTCATAGATAATCGATGAATATACAAGTAGCACGTAGAGAAAATAATAGTAGTAAATGCAATGGGTATATATCTAAGTATTTTAACTTCACAGTCACACCTTGCATGCTAAAACGTTGTCAATACACAACCATAATGCACCTACCATATCGTTGTCATTCAATTAATATAACAAAATCACAGTAGGTAGTTCTAAGTAAAAAGTTTGCTACCCAGTTTAAACGCTAAAAATCACTACCCAATTTAAACGCTAACAAATCACTATCCAGTTAATGTAACAATTTCTACCACATGGAATGTGCCAGGTAGCAATGTTATCCCTCCATACACATAATAAAAAGGGGCTTTCACTAAATTTATAGGAATTTATGTTGTCAGACCCTTAACGACCAAAACATTTAATTAAAAGTTGGCAAGTGTGAGTGACGGGCAAGGTGAAATTGCCATAAACGTAATAACTTGCAGAGAAATTAAAATGCAGTAAAAATGGGTTATGTAGCAGCCAATAGATGAGTAAAACACCTACAACAAAAACAAATTGAATAATGTAAAGATCTAGGAGGAATTCACAGGACAGAGCCATAAACGCATAGTCAATTCGCCTTTAATGAATAATGGAAGAGGAAGATTTCAGTTTTCCAAAAGTAATGAAAAAGAAGAGAAAAGGAAAGTGTTGATTCATAGAGGATTTTGTCATCAGATCTAATAAAACGAAGAGGAAAAATTCTTAGGTTTAGTGCATCAAAAACTCAGAGTAAATTGCCATCAGAATTAATAAATTGCAGGGTAAACTATGGATTAAAGACGCAGAGCTATTCGCCATCGAACTATAACCAATTGTAGAGAAAAATATTTCATGGTTGCATACTTGCAGTGGAAAAAATGAACAATACAGAGAGGTATTCAATCACAGGAAAGCACAAGACAATCAATAAACCAAGAACAATCAACATGGGTAGACGGATGGGCAGAAACATCCATCGCTCATCATCGTCACATAGAAAGGAAGTGAATTAGGATCTATAGGTCTATTAACACCAAAGTGACGATCGACGATCTAGCTCCTATCCGACTGCCCAGGCAAGGACTGATGAGCTCGGGACAAGGGTGAAGTAAGAAGAGAAAACTCATCACAAAATCAATAAAACCATAAGACGGTCATGACATGCAGGGATCTAAAGCCAAGAGAATCAATCAACAACGACCTTAAGAATATGGGGGAGATTCAGTTATCAATTAAAATTCTAGGTCAATCATTTTCTTTACCCAATTAAATATACAAAACTAAAAACACAAAGTATACTAATAATCTACCATGTAGAAATAAAGGAAGTGTATCGTAGCCCAAGTCGCTTTCTCTGAGTTGTTGTCTTGCGCGCTCCATGCAGATCCCTCTTGCCAATCAATGAGACATCATCGGTACCTCCCAGCCAACGCTAGGGGTACTATTCTTCCCCCTTAGACCCCAAGCCACAAAGGGGCCACACACACTAACCAGAGAATCATATAGCTTCGAGCTCGCCTCGCAAGACCGAGCTACTACTCCTCACTGAGATGGGTATCCCAACTCCCACAAGCTAAGTCACTGAAGTCTAAAATTATGCAGCGTAACATTACGCATAACAGAAGAGATCCATCATCCTTCTCCTCCCTCCATTATATAGAGTTTTGAAATCCTTTACTTTCCCAAATTCCCATTTAATTTATTTCTCAACAATTTAATTCATAAAATCCTCCCCGTACATGTGTTAGCCATCCCCTTCATTGCACCATAAATTAATTTCATTAATTAATTAGTTACTCCTATTTCTCTCACCCACCTAAAATCACTCCTAGAATTGCCCCTAGGTGTCCCCATATTCCTTTACAAGTTTTAATGACTTTCCCCTTACTAATTTACTAGTTGAGTTTAATTTAGAAAGTTATTAAATGCTAGATACCTTACTAAGTTAGACTTTCTTCTTTTTCCTTGGGTTTCCCCTTTCATTTTATGTTCTCGCTTTTTCCTAGTTTCCTAATTCTTTTAAATTTCTCTCTTTCCCTTTTCATTTAAAACTCAAATTGGTAGGTGTAGAAATTAACTTTTTCCTGTTTTCCTTTTTAATTAATAATTTTTTATTAGCATAAGTGACAAAAAAATTATTTCCCCTTTTTCCCCATTTTAAATTTTATCCGCCAAAATATTTTTATAAATTAAATGAATTACTTACCCCCTTCTTGTCACATGATTAATGATTATTATCATTATTAATTATTTATTTTTAAATTTTATTTTTATATAAATAGATTAAAATTTCTTTTATCACAAGTATCACTTAGACCTAGACTTTATTTTCCTAGGCTGGGTGACATTTTATTAGGGTAAATGTTTTAAATCTTTCTTATCACGTTATTCATCCTAAGGCCATCTAGGCTTATCCATTTATTAATTAACAACGCGATGTGCCCTTCAGGATGCACTAGTTGCTCCAAGGGTTCCACCCGCCTCAATCTGTTTCCCTTACGCGACGTGCCCTTCAAGACGTATTACGTGCTCCAAGGGTGCCACTAGCCTTTTTCCATTTTTTCTTGCGCGAAGTGCCCTTCAAGACGCACTATGTGCTCCAAGGGTGCCAGTCGCTTCTTGACTGACTTGGTAGACATCAAAATCCCTGTAGTCAATACTCCGCCAGGTGATCTTTTGGGAGACTAAGGGCCTATAAGAAATAAGGCCCTTTCCTTATTGCACACCCCTTAGAAACATCGTGAGCGATTGTCGTACTCTTCCCTCATGACATCGTGGGTATTCTCAAACTAAGTAGTCGTTAACCTACTGCTCGAGCCACGATGAGAGTGCTAGTAGTGTGTGGCAGGGCTGATGTCCACACCTCTCCCTCAACATCTCTGGATATTGTGCATGACCCCTCTACTCCACATGTGAGTCTAGTCGGTAAGCTATCGTTAGTATACATCATCAACAAGTCATGTGATGTAACATCCCGCTATGGTGCACTGAGTGAACTTATTCTTTGAGGACACTTGCTCGCAAGTGATTCAGACTATTATGATATTAAAACAGTTGTCTTTGATTATGATGCATCATGAGTAGATGACATGTTGTTTTACTAAATTGACATAGACAGGTGCTATTGACTTGGTTTTACTGGGTGTGCAGGGTTTAGGACCCCAAGGATGCAGAGGCATCGATGGAACCCCTTAGACTCTGGATTGAGTCAGGGAGTGAGCTATTGGGGTTTGATTCATTTACTACGATATTAGTACATTTGATTATATGATATGAATTGGACATGTTCTGACATGATTTGTTGATGATGTAGACTAACGATAGCTTGCTGACCAGACTCACATATGGAGTAAAGGGGTCACACATGACTACCAGAAAGGTTGAGGGAGAGGTGTGGATAACAGCCCTGCCACAACCTACTAGCACTCCTTTCATGGCTCGAACTATAGGTTAATGATTACCTAGTTCGAGAGGACCCACGATGTCGTAAGGGAAGACTGCGACAGTCTCTCGCGATGATTCTAAGTGGCATGCAATAAGGCGGGGCCCTTATTCCTTAGAATCCCTTAGTCTCCCAAAAGCTCACCTGGAAGAGTGTTGAATCCAGGGGTTATTGATTTCTACCAATCAGTCAAAAGGTGAGTGGCACCCTTGGAGCACGTGTTGCGTCCTGAAGGGCATGTTGTGCAAAAGAAACAAAAGAGGCGAGTGGCATCCTTGGAGCACGTGGTGCGTCCTGAAGGGCACGTCGCACAAAAGAAACAAAAGAGGCGAGTGGCACCCTTGGAGCACGTAGTGCGTTCTGAAGGGCACGTCGCATTGATGATGATAAAGGAACGAAACTAGATGGCCCTAAGACAAGTATCTCATTAAGAAACTTTAAAACAACTTCCCTAATTAAAATGTCGCCCAGTCCAGAATCTAAGTTCTAAGTCTAAAACTTCGCTAGGGATAAAATTTTGTCTACCCTTAAGAAAATATCTCTATAAAAATAAAGTAATGAAGTTTAAAATAAAAACCACTTAAGTAATAATTTTGGTCTTCATAAATTTTTGGGTAAATTGAAGAGAGTAATAACTTAAATAAAATCTGTGGATATAAAAGGTAAAGAAGAAATTAATTATTTTAACTTGTGAAAGTTTAAAAATATACTAAATTAATAATAAAAGGAAAAGGAAAAGAGGTTAAATTGCACAACTTCCATTTTTAGCTCTAATAAAAAGGGGAAAGAGGGAAACTATAAAAATTAGGAAATTAAGGAAAGGAGGTAACATAGAAAGGGAAACAGGGGAACTTATGGTAAAAAGTGGGAGGTCAACTTAGTAAAGAATCTACATTTAAGAACCTTCTAAATTGGAACTAAATTAGAAACTTCATAATAGGGAAAGCCTTTAAAACCTATAAGGGAATCTAGGGACACCTAGGAGTAATTTTAGGAGTAACTCTAGGTGAGTGAGGGAAATAAGACAATTAATAAATTAAAAAAAATAATTATTGGAGGAATGTGGGGGATGGATGACACATGTACGAAGGAGAAATTTTAGAAGATTTTTATTAAAACTTAAATTAAATGAGATTTAGGGAAAGATTGGAAGTTCTATAACTCTATAAAAGAGAGGAAGGAGAGGAAAGAAGGGGGAGGGGTTGTTACCATAACGTTACGCTGCAGGAATTGTGACTTGACTGATTTACTTGTGGGAGTTGGGATTTCCCAGCTCGAAGAGGAATGGTAGCTCGGCCTTGTGAGGCAAGCTGAGAGCTAGACGTTCCGTATGGATAGTGTGTGGCCCCTTTGCGGCTTGGGGGACTAAGGGGCAAGAAAAGTACCCCTAGCATTGGATGGGAGGTACCGGTGTAGTTTCGACGGTCGGCAAGCAGGATCTAGACGAAGTGCAAGAAGGACTCGGACGGAGCGCAAGCGTGGGATAGCGTCTTCGGGTTATTCGTCGTCGGTCACAGGTACACAAGCGCGTTTGTTGTTTAAGAATAAAAGAAAAACTTGTTTAAATTTTGTATATGAATCCTTATGATGACAAAAGTTGTGTTGAGATTTGGATAGTAGTTTTACTGGTTACTCCTTTAATCCTACATTACCAGCGATCGCATTATGTTATTTGTTGGTCATTAAATTATTTTATTTTAAAGCCGATGAGAACTTCAGAGCAGTGAAATCAACTCTTATTGATAGGGATAGGTTGGTGGCGGGAGTCCTTAATTTTCTGCATCCCTGCCGATAGGAAAAGGTTATAAATTATCCCTGTCTGCGTTTGCTTGGCATCCCGATAGATTGGGAAAAGTTAGTTATTTTGGGTTTGCGTTTATTTTTTTATTTTTATTTTTTTCCAGCAAGGAAACCAACGTTTTGTTTTAAATCCCTATGATACTATGCTCTAAATTACCTACTGCCCCCCTTTTACATCTGAAGGACCGTAAATTTTTTTACCTGGATTGCGTGAGATTACCCTTTAACCACTCACAATGTTTACTTGAATGCTTGCGTCGTTCCGAGTAAAGGGTAGCATATTTATATGGTGCCAACGACTATGGTTTCACTGTTCTTTGGGGGGAGTAAGCTATGTTAATGGAAGGCTGGTTGTGGTTGATAGAGAACTTAATAGACATTGAAATGATGCATTGAACTGACAGCTATTCCAATCCTTTGTTTACAACGAATTCAACATACAATGATATTGGACAACCAATTATTGATGCGTTGATAACTAGCTGGCTCTTATTGTTAGCATGGTTGAATGGTGATTAATTAATGGCAGAATGAAAGCCTGCTAACCAACAATCTTACTAGCTAGTCTACTGATAGAATATTGACAGCAATTTTGCCTAGATGGAGGATACGATTTGACTATTTAAGCATACGAATTACTGCGTAGAGAACCCCCTTTTGCCACTCTCAAGGACGCCCACGAATTGCTTAAACTGCCTTCTTGAGCAGGTTGTTTTTACCACGTCCATAATTTATGTCCATCTCACACGAGTGTACTGGCATTTACGAATTGTGATGACTATGTGTTGCTTTTTTTTTACCACGATTTTTCTTTAAAACGTAGTTGGGTTGCTGTTAAAGACCCTAGTTTTTCCTTTAATGTAGCTGGTGTTGGCAGGTGTGTGGCACAGTAAGTTGTCCCTTGCAGACTTCATTTTCCTTACCTTATTACTCTCCGTAATGACTGCTACAGCACTGGAAAAGAAAAAGGAAAAAAAAATGTCAACAAATTCCTTCTTGTTATTTAAATGGACACTAGTTGCCCTATGGCTGACTTCACCCTTTAACCATAATGACTTTAGTCTAGGCCACCAGCTAGATTAAGTGTCTAAGCCCTACATTTTACTTTTACCCCTTTACCTGGCAGTAAATATTTAACCGCCTTTTAGCAGATAAATTGCTTTGATTACGGGTAGATTTGGTTCCCGTTGGAATCGTAGAACAACCTTAAAAGTTTGTCATCGATTGGGACCATAGTCACTGGCATTTTTCAAACCGCCCTTGAAATTATCACCTGCAGATTTATAGAATTATATTGTTAATGAAAATCGATGTAATGATCATCGCCCCTAGTGTACAACCTGTGATGTATTCCTTGCTTCCAAAGGGTAAATTGGGTTTCTAATATTTAATTAATAATGTCTCGTTATTTGTTTCTCTTTAATTAATATTATCTTTTATTTTAGATTTTATTGTTCTATCATGATATGTGGTGCATCGAAAATACACATGATCTACCATAGTGTAGATTGTCCTTATTATTCAGAAGGAGTGAAGTATATAAACTTTATAGAATTTTTAATTAGATATCATATGGCTATGAAATGGTTAAAGTTTTTGATTGGTTAGTATATTTAGAGTCAAGAAGTGTTTTCATTATCAATATTAGTGGGATGGGACTTTTTGGGTAAAGGTTGATAAGATGTACATAATCTACTTCTAGGGGCATTGTTATATATATCTAACATGATTATTAGGTATCGACTTTAAACAAAATACTTATAACAATAAAGAAGTTTAAGGCAAATTGATTTAAGATGGAACCCTGAGCATGTTATAATTTAAAATTGTGCAATGAATTTCTTTAAGACTAAATTGATTATATCTTGATGTCATTATTCACTTTAGACATGCAAAGTCATGCTAGAAATGGATGTTGAACGAACTGTGTTGATTACCTTATTTGCTATTTTAATTGTCTTTGTCTTGTAATTGATTTCTTTGCGCCATGAATTAGTTGATATTTCTTGTGCATCATGATATGTAGGGAAGGTCATGCGCGTAGTTACTTCATCAACCACAAAAATTGTTAGCTACAGTTGAGTTAAATGAGTGAATAAGTCTGCGCCTTGAAGTAAAATAGATGACTACCTTTGCATCTTTGATTAAAATAAGGTTGATTTCATTGCGCATGCACCTATGTCATTTGATGATGGATTTAGTAATCAAATTCTCTTGCACTGTGGAATTCTCATGATGTGTGTTGATTCATAGAAATTTATCGTGCAACGATCGTCATTGATGGTTGTTGATTTAGCATTTTCCTTTTGGTATGGATTGTGTTAGTGGGATGTAGACACCTCCTTATTCCTCAGAACAGTCACTAGCCCTGAGACCTTAAATGGTCATAATCGATGGGAACCAGGGCTTGAACATTTCTTATGTTTCCTGGAGGTCCTAACCATTGGAGGGTAGGACGGGTGAGTAGTTAGTCTTATTTATTTGTTGATTGATTGTCATTCAATGCATGCGGATACTTGATGTGCATCTTAGGTCGTCATGTTGTGTTCATTGTTGTATGTGTCTTGTTCATCATCAGGTGGTGACACAGAGTCAAATGTGTTTATTACCCTTGTACACACGCGCACACACAATAAATAAATAAATAAATTGTACTTGTTATAAGAGGTTCATCGTCGTAACGAGGAGGAACGTTACATATGGTATCAGAGCGAGTTCAACCCGTGACCTGGGATCACTACGGATTTCGTTTATATGATTGATTAGGCTGTTGCTAATCGATTTGATTAGGTGTGTGTAGGTAATCATGGTTAGAGGACATTGTGGAGGTAGACGATGGGGTGCTAGGGGAGGAGGCGCGACACCTCCAGTAGCATCCACGCCTGAGGGGTCTAACCCCCAGGGAGATGAGCAGGTTCTTGGACAAAAGCAGATAATGGTTGGAAATGTAGTCGGAATGATGAGATATTTTCAGCGCATGTCTGAGGCACTGATTAGCCATTTGGAAAAATATGAGGCTAGGGCGTCGACATCCGCTAAGGTTCCACCGCGTGCTCCGGTCGATACTATTAGCATTCTCTGCGAACTTGAGAAGGTCAAGTTTCTCAAGTTCTTTGGTGCCCCGGACGGCGCAGCCGCCGAGGCATGGTTGGAGAACATGGCGATGTGCTTCGCACTTTGCGATTATACCTCCAACATGAAGGTCCGCATGGTGGTCTTTCAACTAAAAGTAAGTGCTCTTCTATGGAGGAAGACACTCCTACCGAAGCTAAACATGACCGTCGAAGACGTGTCATGGGAACTGTTTGAGGAACGGTTCTGAGAGAGGTACCTTTCAGAGGAATTCATTGAGCGTCATCTCAATGAGTTCAACGCCCTACGACAAAGAGGTTGTACAGTGCCTGAGTATGAGGCCCATTTTATGGAGTTGCTCCGGTATGGTCCGCACCTTAACATGGAGAAACTTAAGGTCAATAGGTTCGTGTTTGTCCTTAACGGAAACCTACGTGCAAAGGTTAGGACTTTGATGCCCCAAACCTTGCACAATTCCATCCAAAAGGCCCTCATAGAAGAGGAGGAGCTTATCAGTGGAGGTCAGACCAGGACTCTAGCGAGACTAGAAGGGCAGGTTTCATCTAGAACATAGTATCATCAGACACCAGCGAGACATACATAGGGATATTATGGCTTCCAGAGGGGATCCACTTTCACTAAACCTCGATGACCAATGCCTCAGCAACGAACACCTTATCGAGGACCACAACATTAGCAACAACATCGCCTGTAGTAGCAACAGTTTAGGCATGTTCAACATAACAGACCATGATTCTAGACTGGTGGGCCATCATCTTCTATTTTGGGTACCAGGACTACTGGGAGGAATAAGGGGTGTTGGACGTGTGGGGAGCCACACTACCAGCACGACTATCCTATGGAGAGAACCAGAGCGTCCAGATCAGTCGGATCGACTACTGTAGGAGATATGGGCAAGGCCCATCAGATTCATGTAGCGGTGAATAACCACCAGGCAGAGCATTAGTCGATTGTGCTCGATATGACAGGTATCATCACTGACCAGACCTTTAGTATTTTGATAGATCCCGGTGCTACCGAGAGTTTCATTTATGGTGCAGCGCTAAAAAGGATTAAGGTAAAGGCAGTTGAACAGGACGAGTTTAGCTTCGTAGAGATGGCTTCGGGAGACAAACAAAAGGTTGGAGGAAAGGTTAGGAGCTGTGTCCTTAACCTGGGAGAGTTTGTCACAAGGACTAACCTGTATGTCACAATCTTAGGATCTTATGATGTAGTGATTGGTATGGATTGGTTGGAATCACATGAGGTGATACTCAACTGTAATACAAAACGGTTGAGCTTGGTTGATGACGAGGGATAGAGACGTGTGATTGTAGGCTGGAACCAGGGAGTTTCCCTAATGTTCATCTCTTCCTTACAGCTACGGAAGAGTATGCACAAGGGGTGAAAGCTTTAAGGGAATCTTGCGTTAAATGAGAAGGGAATAGTGGAAGGTCTGGAACACATTCCGGTGGTGAGAGAGTTTGCGGATGTGTTCTCGGGAGAGTTACCGGGGATGTCGTCAGAAAGGGAATTGAACTTTACCATAGACCTGAAACCGGGGACTAAACCGATAGCAAGGACACCTTATCGGATGTAGACCCTAGAGTTACAAGAGTTAAAAATACAACTGAAGGAGTTGTTGGACCTGGGACTGATACGTCCTAGCGTGTCACCGTGGGGTGCACCTGTTATTTTCATATGAAAGAAGGACGTATTTTGGAGGCTTTGCATTGACTACCATCAAATGAACATGGCCACGATCAAGAATCAATATCCCTTGTCGATAATTGATGATCCATTCGATCAAATGAAGGGCACGACGATCTTCTCCATGATCGATTTGCAATCAGGGTATCACCAGTTACGGATCAAGGAGGATGACATCCCTAAGACTTCCTTTAAGACAAGGTTTGGACATTACGAGTTTACTGTTTTACCATTTGGACTGACAAACGCCCCAGGGGTATTTATGAGTTTGATGAATGGGGTGTTCCACGAGTACTTGGACAAGTTCGTCCAAGTATTCATTGACGATATTTTGATTTACTCTCGGACGACGAAGGAGCATGACGAGCACTTACGCTTGGTACTACAGTGTCTGCAAGAGAAAAAATTGTATGGGAAGTTGTCCAAATGCTCATTTTATCAATCGAAGATTCACTACTTAGGGCATGTCATCTCCGGTGAAGGCATCGTCGTGGATCCAGCCAAGGTCAAGGCTATCATGGAATGGCCTGCGCCTACGAATGTCTTGGAAGTGCATATCTTTATGGGTTTAGCAGGATACTATCGATGGCTCGTCGAGGGGTTTTCGAAGATAGCAAATCCGATCACGGAATTGCAGAAGAAAAACAAGAAGTTTTCTTGGACCGAGAAATGTGTGGAAGCATTTCAGAGGCTTAAGGATTTGTTGACAACAACACCGATACTAAAGGTCCCTAACATGGACGCCAAATTCTTGGTATGCAATGACGCATCCAAGGAAGGCTTAGGTGGAGTCTTGATGCAAGACGAACGAGTGATTGCCTACATTTAGAGGAAACTGAGAAGGCATGAGGAGAACTACATGACACACGATTTGGAGTTATTAGCCACCGTATATGCCTTGAAGGTTTGGAGATACTACCTTTTTGGACGGAAACTTGAACTAAAGAATGACCATTGTGGACTACAACACATATTTACAAAAAATGACCTGAACGCGCGACAACGACGTTGGTCGAAATTGCTTAGCGAGTACGACTTCGAGATTACTTACATAAAAGGAATAGTGAACAGAGTGGCAGAGGGATTGAGTCGAAGACCATGCATCTTTTATGATCCAGGTGGATATTGGTGGCCACCAACCTTTTCCGACTGGCTCAAAACTGTTTTCTGGCAATTTTGGCAATTTACTATTTTTAGCAGGTTTTAACTTCCGCGGCCATTTTGAGGGCCTAAATGAAGGTTTTTCGAGATCGAGGTTCTCAAGGATATCCAAAGGCATTATTGAGCCCCCAAAATAAATCTCCTCGATGATACCTTTCCAATGAGCTATCACACGCCTAAAACGGAGATCGTATGCAAAAGTTACGACCCTGGGAGGTTGATGTACTCACTCACCCAACGGGGCCCACATGAATTTTGGCGCATCATCTCCTAGGGTTAGGTTTTTGGATGTATAGGACTTTTGGCATTCCCGTTTATTGTAAAAAGGCCTTCAGAGCCTCATTGTAATAATCTTCTTGTGAATGCGAGTAGCCGTCACATCTCTTCTCAGAGATAAGATGCCACCATTCTAGCAAGTCTTTCACTCTGTATTTTTACAGTCTCTGTACATTTCTTTCATTAATAGAAATCGTGTATTACTGTATATCTGTGTTTATGGTTGCATCTTTGATACATTTATATTATATTATTGAATATCCGCGATATCTCTGTGCATTTCCTTATTATATCTCCGCTCTCATTTCGTGCTGAAAATAATCCAGATCAGTGGTATCAGAGCAGGCTGCTCTTGATCGTTTTTTTCAGTGCATGCCCCCGACGAGTTCCGAGTATAGCAAGTTGGGCCTCGATCTTGTCTCTCTTGAAGACAATCACTCTCGCACACCTAAGAAACCCTCAATGGCGGAAGAAAAGAGAATCGACGGAGCAGACGACCCTATCAATCTGTTGCTTGAGCAAGCTCTCACGCGACAGAGGGACAAAATAATGGAGAATTTTTCTCACATCCTTAAACGCCTACCGATAGCATCAGGCGCATCATCATCAAGAGACCACTTTTGAGGCACCTCTCCTTTCAAGGTACAAGTTAATGTTGATATTCCTGTATTTGAAGGACAGATAGATGCGGAAGCCCTAGAAAAATGGTTAACTCTGCTAGAAGGTTATTTCTCTGTTCACAATTTTTCCGAAAAAGAAAAGATCACCTTCGCACTCCTTAAAGCTCTCCCTCATGTCAAACATTGGTGGGAAACTTACTGGGAGAAAAGTTCCACAGAGGAGTCTGGAATATATGGGGCCGATCCCACTTGGGATCTTTTTAGGGATGCGGTAAAGGAACAGTATTACCCTGTTGGCAACTATGAAGACCAGTACATGAGATGGACCACACTACGGAAATAGAGGGGCTAATCAGTTCCGGAGTTCACCAATAACTTCCATACCTTGCGCACCAAGTTGGGTATCAAAGACTTCGAACGACATTTGGTTATGAAATTCCGTGGGGATCTACACAGATACATCCAAACTGAAATGGATTTCCTGGACATCTCATCACTCGGTGCTGCCTATCGATATGTTGTTAAAATCGAGCAGAAATTTAAGCACCAGAACAAACGGGAGTTTGGGTCTACAAATCCAAAACAACCAAAGTATGACAAAGACAGCCCTAACAAACAGTCTCTCGAAAACCAATCCAAGCCACAGGAAAAGAAGGGTCACGGGAAGACAAAGAAGGACACCGAAAAATGGTGTGATTTCCACAAAATTCCCTGGCACAACACTGATGAATGTCGCTCAAAATAGTCATTGGTGGCGGAGATCAAATACAAGGAGCCAAACCCTGATTCAGAATCCGATTTTGAAAATACTGGTAAAAGACAGATCATCGACGCACATCCCACTGCTATTGTCGCGACCGCAACAATTCAACCAGAAGAACCAACAGATCCAGAAGAGGGGGAGCACCTTTTTCATTCAAAGATGTGGGTGAAGGGGACCTCGCTTCATTTTATTGTTGATAGCAGAAGCCAGAAGAACCTCATCTCAGCAGAGGTCGTCAAATAGTTGGGATTGTCGACAACACCACACTCGCAACCATACAACATCGGGTGGCTTCGCCAAGGACGAGATCTTCGTGTTAGCCAGCAGTGTCGATTGTCATACGGCATCCAACCCTTCAAGGATGAGGTATTATGTGATTTTTCCCCACTGGATGTTTGTGATGTTCTCTTGGGCCATCCATATATGTGGAAACGCCATGCTATCTATGAGTCTCGACCTCGTAGTGTCATTATTACTCTGGGGGGTCATCTCTACAGGATACCAGAGTTAGTTACAAATACTACCCCACCTAAACAGTGCTGCAAGGTAGTATCTCATACTACAAAATTCATCTTCTCCACAATCTGTTCAAAAGGGGAACAAAAGGATACTGCAACCACTACAGCCTCGGCCCAAGCACCTTCTATCCACCAGAAGTAGATTGACAAGGTTGCAACAAAGAACAAAGATTCCTTCTGCACATAGTCATCTCATGTAGCCAGACTAGTTAAAAAGGTCCAACCCTTCCAGTGACAAGTTCGTGACGACCTTCAACAAACCAAGCAGCGCGATGATTCCAACAATACAAGCAGTTCACCCAGATGCAGATCCAACAAACGCTTTTCCCTCTCCCCCGGGAATTCAATGCAATGGAGACCATTTCTTCCTAAGGAGGGAGGTTTGATCCAGGTGGATATCAGTGGCCACCCACCTTTTTCGACTAGCTCAAAACTGTTTTCTGGCAATTTACTGTTTTTAGCAGGTTTTAACTTCCGGGGCCATTTTGAGGGCCTAAATGAAGGTTTTTCGAGATCGAGGTTCTCAAGGATACACAAAGGCACGATTGAGCCCCCAAAATGAATCTCCTTGATGATACCTTTACAACGAGCTATCACACGCCTAAAACGGATATCGTATGCAAAAGTTACAACTCCGGGAAGTTGATGTACTCACTTACCCAACGGGGCCCACATGACTTTTGGCGTTTCATCTCCTAGGGTTAGGTTTTTGGATGTCTAGGAATTTTGGGGATCTCATTTATTGTAAAAAGGCCTTCAGAGCCTCATTGTAATCATCTTCTTGCGAATGTGAGTAGCCGTCACATCTCTTCTCAGAGATAAGCTGTCGCCATTCTAGCGATTCTTTCACTCTGTATTTTAACAATCTCTGTACATTTCTTTCATTAATAGAAATCATGTATTATTTTATATCTGTGTTTATGGTTGCATCTCTGATACATTTCTGTTATATTATTGAATATCCGCGATATCTCTGTTCATTTATTTATTATATCTTCGCTCTCACTTTGTGCCGAAAATAATCCGGATCATTTTCGGTGTTGCCTCTTTAGACAAATCTACGTGAAAATATTCTAACTTTACAGTGTGATGATGACTGGTACAAGGAGGTCGAGGGTTTTATCGGACAAAACACCATGATGGTACCACGATTTGAGGGATTTTCATTTGATAGCGATGGTTTATTAAGGTTTAAAAGTCGGATTTACGTAACGCCAAACGACGAGTTGAGGATGTTGATCCTGAGTGAGGCTCATAGAGCAATTTACATGGCTCACCCGGGAGTCACGAAGATGAGGGCAGACCTTAAACCCTTATTCTTCTAGAAGGGAATGAAGGCTGACATAGTCAACTATATGGCCAGATATCTAGAGTTTCAGCAGGTAAAGGCTGAACATAGACACCCAACAGGATTACTACAACCCCATGCCATTCCAGAATCGAAATGGGAAGTTATTTTGATGGATTTTATTGTTGGATTGCCACTGACGGCAAGGATACATGACTCGATTTTCGTAGTAGTAGACACTCTGATGAAGAGTGCTCACTTTATTCCTGTGCGTATGACGTATCAGGCACCTGACATAGCTAGAGTTTTTATCAGTGAGATTGTGAGGTTGCATGGCGTGCCTGAGAAGATTATATCCGATCGAGGATCGATGTTTACTGGATGATTTTGGATGAGTTTCCAAGACGCCTTGGGAACCCATATCAACTTTAGTACTGTGTATCACCCAGAGACTGGCAGACAGAATGAATGAACGAACCAAACCTTGGAGGACATGTTGCGCATGTACGTGATGGACCAACAAAATCATTGGGAAGAATTCTTGCCACTAGTGGAGTTCACTTACAACAACAGTTACCAGAGCACCATTAAGATGGCGCCTTTCGAGTTTCTTTACGGGCGACTGTGTCAGATGCCCTTGAGTTGGGATCGGCTTGAGGATATGGTCCCGGTGGGACCAGAAGTGATCCAAGAAATGGAAGACCAAATGAAAACCATAAGACAAAGGATTAAAGAAGCGCAGGATCAACAACAGAGTTATGTCGATGCGCACCGAGTCGACCGTAGTTACGAGGTCGACGATCGAGTCTTCTTGCGGGTTAAACCACATAAGAGTTCGATCAAGTTTGGAAGGGGAGCTAAAATCTCTCCTAGGTTCATGGGACCCTTCGAGATTGTGGAGAGTAAGGGGGTCGTGGCCTATCGACTAGCCTTGCCTGATTCCTTGAGGTGCATGCATGATGTTTTTCATGTATCTGTTTTGAGAAATTATATTAGTGATCCTACACATGTTATTGACATGAGTTCCTTCCAGGTATTGGATGAGGGAGCGCTCACGGCTGAGCCAATCCACATCTTGGATCATCACGTTCGACAACTACGACGTCGAACGGTAGATCAGGTCAAGGTCCAGTGGGACAATTATAGTTCACACTCGACGACCTGGGAGGACGCATATGATATGCGCCAATAGTTTCCATTTTTTTTTTGATAGATAGACATATGATACTTTGATACACTTATTTTGGCATTTATACTGTGAAACTTCGGTACGAAGTTTAGAACAAGAGGGGGTGAATGTAACATCCCGCTCTGGCACACTGAGCAAACTTATTCTTTGAGGACACTTGCTCGCAAGTGATTCGGACTATTATGATATTAAAACATTTGTCTTTGATTATGATGCGTCATAGGTAGATGACATGTTGTTTTACTAAATTGACATAGACAGGTGCTATTGACTCGGTTTTACTGGGTGTGCAGGGTTTAGGACCCTGAGGATGCAGAGGCATCGATGAAACCCCTTGGACTATGGATCAAGTCAGGGAGTGTGTTATTGGGGTTTGATTGATTTACTATGATATTAGTACATTTGATTATATGATATGATGTGGACATGTTCTGACATGATTTGTTGATGATGTAGGCTGACGATAGCTTGTCGACCAGACTCACATATGGAGTAAAGGGGTTACACACGACTACTAGAGAGGTTGAGGGAGAGGTGTGGACAACATCCCTTCCACAACCTACTAGCATTCTAGCTATGGCTCGAACTGTAGGTTAACGATTACCTAGTTCAAGAGAACCCACTATCCCATGAGGGAAGACTGCAATAGTCACTCGCGATGATTCTAAGCGGCACGCAATAAGGCGAGGGTCTTACTCCTTAGAATCCCTTAGTCTCCCACAAGTTCACCTGGCAGAGTGTTGACTCCAGGGGTTATTGATTTCTACCAATCAGTCAAGAGGTGAGTGGCACCCTTGGAGCACGTGGTGCGTCCTGAAGGGCACGTCGTGCAAAAGAAACAAAAGAGGCGAGTGGCACTCTTGGAGCACGTAGTGTGTCCTGAAGGGCACGTCGCATTAATGATGATAAAGGAACGAACCTAGATGGCCCTGAGACAGGTATCTCATTAAGAAATTTTCAAACAACTTCCCTAATTAAAATGTTGCCTAGTCCAGAATCTAAGTTCTAAGTCTAAAACTTTGCTAGGGGTAAAATTTTGTCTACCCTTAAGAAAATATCTCTATAAAAATAAAGTAATGAAGTTTAAAATAAAAACCACTTAAGTAATAATTTTTGTCTTCATAAATTTTTGGGTAAATTTAAGAGAGTAAGAACTTAAATAAAATCTATGGATATAAAAGGTAAAGAAGAAATTAATTATTTTAACTTGTGAAAGTTTAAAAATATACTAAATTAATAATAAAAGGAAAAGAGGTTAAATTTCACAACTGCCATTTTTAGCTCTAATAAAAAGGGGAAAGAGGGACACTATAAAAATTAGGAAACTAAGGAAAGGAGGTAACATAGAAAGGGAAAGAGGGGAACTTATGGTAAAAAGCGGGAGGTCAACTTAGTAAAGAATCTGCATTTAAGAACCTTCTAAATTGGAACTAAATTAGTAACTTCATAATAGGGAAAGCCTTTAAACCTTGTAAGGGAATCTAGGGACACCTAGGAATAATTTTAGGAGTAACTCTAGGTGGGTGAGGGAAATAAGACAATTAATAAATTAAAGAAAATAATTGTTGGAGGAATGTGGGGGATGGATGACACATGTACGAAGGAGAATTTTTAGAAGAATTTTATCAAAACTTAAATTAAATGAGATTTATGGAAAGATTAGAAGTTCTATAACTCTATAAAAGAGAGGAAGGAGAGGGAAAAAAGGGGAGGGGTTATTAGCGTAACGTTACGCTGCAGGAATTGTGACTTGACTGATTTACTTCTGGGAGTTGGGATTTCCCAGCTCGGAGAGGAGTGGTAGCCTGTCCTTGCGAGGTGAGCTAGGAGCTAGAAGTTCCATCTAGATAGTGTGTGGCCCCTTTGCGGCTCGGGGGGCTAAGGAGGTACCAGTGTAGTCTCGACGGTCGGCAAGAAGGATCTAGACGAAGCGCAAGCAGGACTCGGACGGAGCGCAAGCGCGGGATAGCGTCTTCGGGTTATTCGTCGTCGGTCACAGGTACGCAAGCGTGTTTGTTGTTTAAGAATAAAAGAAAAACTTGTTTAAATTTTGTATATGAATCCTTATGATGACGAAAGTTATGTTGAGATTTGGATAGTAGTTTTACTGGTTACTCCTTTAATCCTACATTACCAGCGATTGCATTATGTTATTTGTTGGTCATTAAATTGTTTTATTTTAAAGCCGACGAGAACTTGAGAAGAATGAAATCAACTCTTATTGATAGGGATAGGTTGGTGCCGACAATCCTTATGTTTTTGCATCCCTGCCGATATGAAAAGGTTCTAAATTATCCCTGTCTGTGTTTGCTTGGCATACCGACAGATTGGGAAAAGTCAGTTATTTTGGGTCTGCGTTTATTTTTTTTTGTGTTTATTTTTCCAGTAAGGAAACCATTGTTTTTCTTTTAATCCCTGAGACACAGTGCTTTAAATTACCTACTTCCACCCGTTTACATCTGAAGGACCATAAAAAAATTTACCTGGATTGCGTGAGTTTACCCTTGAACCACTCACAATGTTTACTTGATTGCTTGCATCGTTCTGAGCAAAGGGTAGTGTATTTTTATGGTTCCAATGGTTGTGGTTTCATTGTTGTTTGGGAGGAGTAAGCTATGTTAATGGAAGGTCGATTATGGTTGACAGAGAACTTAATAGACATTGAAATGGTGCATTGAACTGACAACTATTCCAATCCTTTGTTTACAACGAATTCAACATAAAATCATATTGGACAACCAATTATTGATACGTTGATAACTAGTTGGCTCTTATTGTTAGCATGGTTGAATGGTGATTACTTAATGGCATAATGAAAGCCTGCTGACCAACAATCTTACTAGCTAGTCCACTGATAGAATATTGACAATGATTTTTCTTGGATGGAGGATACGATTTGACTGTTTAAGTATACGAATTTCCACGTAGAGAACGCCCTTTTTCCACTCTTAAGGACGCCCACGAATTGCTTAAACCGCCTTCCTGAGCATGTTTTTTTTACCATGTCCATAATTTCTGGCCAACTCAGACGAGTGTACTAGCATTTAAGAATTGTGATGACTGTGTGTTGCTTTTTTTTTACCACGATTTTTCTTTAAAACGTAGCTGGGTTGTTGTTAAAGACCCCCATTTTTCGTTTAACGTAGCCGGTGTTGGCAGGTGTGTGGCATAGTAAGTTGTCCCTTGCAGATTGCATTTTTCTTACCATATTACTCGCCGTAATGACTACTACAACACTGGAAAAGAAAAAAAATAAAAAAGGTCAACAGATTCCTTCTAGTTGTTTAAATGGCCACTAGTTTCCCTATGGCTGACTTCACCCTTTAACCATAATGACTTCATTCTAGGCCACCAGCTGGCTTAAGTGTTTAAGCCCTGCGTTTTACTTTTACCCCTTTACCTGGCAGTAAATCTTTAACCATCTTTTAGTAGATAAATTTCTTTGATTACGAGTAGATTTGGTTCCCGTTGGAATCGTAGAACAACCTTAAAAGTTTGTCGTCGATTGGGACCATAGTCACTGGCATTTTTCAGACCGCCCTTGAAATTATCGCCTGCAGATTTATAGAATTATATTGCTAATGAACAATGATGTAATGATCATCATCCCTAGTGTACAACCTGTGATGTATTCCTTGCTTCCAAAGGGTAAATTGGCTTTCTAATATTTAATTAATAATGTCTCGTTCTTCGTTTCTCTTTAATTAATATTATATTTTATTTTGGTTTTTATTGTTCTACCATGATATGTGGTGCATAGAAAATACACATGATCTACCATAGTGTAGATTGTCCTTATTATTTAGAAGGAGTGAAGTATATAGACTTTATAGAATTTTTAATTAGATATCCTTATATGGCTATGAAATGGTTAAAGTTTTTGATTGGTTAGTATATTTAGAGTCAATAAGTGTTTTCATTATCAATATTAGTGGGATGGGAATTTTGGGGTAAAGGTTGATAAGATGTACATAATCTACTTCTGGGGGCATTGTTATATATATCTAACATGATTATTATATATCGACTTTAAACAAAATACTTATAACAATAAAATAGTTTAAGTCAAATTGATTTAAGATGGAACCCTGAGCACATTATAATTTAAACTTGCACAATGAATTTCTTTAAGACTAAATTGATTATATCCCAATGTCATTATGCACTTTAGACATGCGAAGTCGGGCTCGAAATGGAGGTTGAACGGACTGTGTTGATTACCTTACTTGTTATTTTAATTGTCTTTGTCTTGTAATTGATTTCCTTGTGCCATGAATTAGTTGATATTTCTTGTGCATCATGATATGTAGGGAAGGTCATGTGCGTAGTTACTTCATCAACCACAAAAATTGTTAGCTACAGTTGAGTTAAATGAATGAATAAGTTTGCGCCTTGAAGCAAAGTAGATGACAACCTTTCCATATTGAATTAAAATAAGGTTGATTTCATTGTGCACACACCTATGTTGTTTCATGATGGATTTAGTAATCAAATTCTCTTGCACCATGGACTTCTTGTGATGTGTGTCGATTCATAGATCTTTATCGTGCAGTGATCGTCATTGATAGTTGTTGATTTAGCATTTTTAGTTTTGGTCTGGATTGTGTTAGTGGGATGTAGACACCTCCTTGTTCCTTAGAATAGTTGCCAACCCTGAGACCTTAAATGGTCAAAATGGATGGGAACCTAGGCTTGAGCGTTTCTTATGTGTCCTGGAGGTCTTAACCATTGCAGGGTAGGATGGGCAGTAGTCATTCTTATTTATTTTTCGATTGATTGTCATTCAAATCATGCAGATACTTGATGTGTGTCTTAGGTCGTCATGTTTTGTTCGTCGTTGTATGTGTCTTGTTCATCGTCAAGTGGCGACGCAGAGTTGAATGTGTTTATTACCCTTGTACACACACGCACACACAATAAAAAAATAAAAAAAATGTACATGTTATAAGAGATTCATTGGCGTAACGAGGAGGAACGTTACATGTGAGAACAAAATCCATAATCATAACATCTAATCAGATGCACATATTTCATATATATACAACAATCAAACCCCAATAGTCCACTCCCTGACTCGATCCAGAGTCCAAGGGTTTCATCGATGCCTCAACATCCTCGAGGTCCAAATCCTGCACACTCAGAAGAATCGAGTCAAGATCACTTGTCTAAGTCAATACAACAAAATAATATATAATCACATCCATAGTGCTTCATAATAATAATCAACGTTCAATAGTATAATAATTCGGATCACTTGCAAGTAAGTGTCCTCAAAGAATAAGTTCACTCAATGCGTGCAAGAGTGGGATGTTACATTGTGCTTGAGAGAGAACCTAAAACTAGATATGACTAAATGATGTTTATAAAGAATGAATGGGCCTCATGGTTTTCAAGCCAGTGATTGTAGGAGAGTAAACCGACTTGTTTCTGAAGAGCAATCTTGGAGAGAGCATTAGCTTGCTTGTTGTTTTCTCTCGGAGTATGAAGATGAGTGATATACCTGAACTTTTGTTGAAGCTCCTGACAAATTCTATTTCATTAAGTGACATATCATATCATATGCCTTTATTGTGAGATCATGGATTCCCCTATCAAATCTTTTAAAATATTGGGTTAGTTTAATATTATTATCGTATTTACTCATTAGTTCATTTTTCCTCTAAATTTTTTAATTAATCATAAATTATTATTTAATTATTCTTTATTAACGATAACTTGTTTATTTATAAACCAATTTTTAATATATTAAATAATATTTTAAAAATATTTAATATGTAAGGTAAGCTAAGATCATACTTGCTTATTTATTTATTTTTTTGAAAATTATATGGTAAACATTGAATTAATTACTTTTCTCAAAATTTACAAAAACAAATATACTATTGAATTAAAATTTAACACTAAATGACATTAATATTTGTATAAATATTTTTTAATGCACATCAAAATTCATAAAGAATGTATAAATTTCTAGGGATTCAATTTAAAATATATGTAAGAATTTCACAAAGTGGGACACATCCTCATTGATTCAAAACTATGTAGCACACCATCTATTGCTATTCTTTTTTCAACACCCATCCAATGTTTAAAAACTAGATGAAGGTAATGTGCATGTAGATGTATTATTTATTCTACTAATATAAAATATTCAATTTGATTTTTTAAACATTTGTTTTATAATTTTTTTCATAAAATATTCAATTTGATTTTTTAAACAATTTTTTTTTATAAAAATAAACATTTTACTAATAATTGAATATTTATTTGTATTATTAAAAAGTAAAATATGTATTGTTCCCGAGGTGTAGGACAGTCGGTGACAGAGTGTGTTCTTAAGCCACTCTGTGTTATTAAAGTCACCGGTTCGAAACCTGCGAGGACAAAAAATCCAACCATGTTAAGGGTTGGTGTGGCTCAGGCCGGGTGCGATCCCCGGGTGATTTGACGACTTAGATGCACCTGAGTCGCGGTTTCTCAAGCCACAGGTTAATCGCGTAGCCAACAGGTCCCACACAAATTAACAAACAAAAAAAAAAGTAAAATATTTATTAACTACCCATAATATAAAAAATCTACAAATCTACTATATAAATTACATACTCAATTATTTTCCAAATTCTATTTCATCTCATAGTAATTTAAGTGGCATATCATGTAATGTTCCTTTCTTGTGATCTCATTGATTCCCTATCACTCTTTTCAAAAAGAAAATCCTTCCCATCATGATCTAATGTCTCATCATAAGGAACATGCCAACTCATAGATTTAGGATAATACTTTGAATAAAGGAATCTCAGTCATATATTCATTAGGTTTCAACTTTTTACTTATTAATTTATGTTCCTTTAAATGTTTTAATTAATCATAAATTACTAAATTACATTTCATTGACTTTTTCAATAAAGGTAATTTGTTGATTTTTAAATTTGTTAAACAGTATTCTTAAACTAATTTTAATTAATTACAAATTATTATATCAATGTGTAAATTAGTTAATAATTTCTAAATAATTTTTTTTTTTAAATATATTATATAAATATAAGTTAGAATGTTATTAATCATGTAAATTCATATTAGCTTATTTCGTAATCTGCAAATAATATTTAATTTACTAAATTACATTAACAATCACTACTGAGATTTAATGAATTTCAAATGTGATTTTTACTTTAACTTTGTCTTCACACATCATCAATCAATATATATATATATAATTGAAATATATGTAATCACAAATAAGTAGAATACATTTAATAACATTTAAGTAAGATTAAAATTTTATTATTTTAATTTATCAATCTAAAATCTAAAATTTGGTAAAATATTTACCAAATAATTATAAATATAATATAATTCTTATCTACTAATTTGAAATTTTATGACATATATCTTGTAAATAGTCTTCTCTTCCCTTCAGGTTGGTCTTCTTCTTTTTACATTTTCTTCTTATTTTCTCAATTATGTTCATCTTTTTCTTATCATATCTCTTACTTTCTCTCAAATGTCTTTACATTTTCTTCTTCTTATTTTCTTAATTCTACCTTCAAGTTCTTCTTCTTTTTACATTTTCTTCTTATTTTCTCAATTATGTTCATCTTTTTCTCATCATATCTCTTACTTTCTCTCAAATGTCTTTACATTTTCTTCTTCTTATTTTCTTAATTCTACCTTTTTTTTTCTCATCATATCTCTTGATTTTTCTCAAATGACCTTACATTTTCTTCTTCTTATTTTCTCAATTTTGCTCGTCTCTTTCTTCTCATCATATCTCTGACTTTTTCTAACACTTCATCTTCACCAATTCATTCACCATTATATTTCATTTCTTTCTTTTCCATATTAATATTTTATCCCATACAAGTTTTTAATTTTTTTCTCTATTCACAATAATAGAGTAAATATATGCAAATATTCTCACAATTTTCTTGTTATTTTTTCTTTTCCTATCTTTAGTTATAAATTATAGCTTGATTGACATCATTTCCTCAATTAATGTCTTCACCTTATTGAGATTTTTTGTTACTTTAACAAATCCTTAATCCAGGATTTAATAAAACCTCCCTTTTAAAATTCTATCATAGTTTTCTATCTAATTTTTAATAAAATCTCTATCTAACTATAATGTTCAATCCATGGAAAAATCCTACCCCCGATTTTACATGATTTTCTACAAGTGTAAATTCCAAAGAGTGAAACCCAACCCCTTCTTCTTTTATCTCAAGTGGTAGAGTTGATCTATACTTTGAGTTGATTTTTTCACTTTGAGTTTCATAAAATATCTCTAATTTAGTTCATTCTCTAACTTCTATTTAAATTTTCTTCCACAATTATTATGAAGGCTCCCACACTAAAATAAGTAGCATAAATCTTTTAAAAAAAGATGTAGGATACTCATGGATGTTTCCTATTCAAAAGATATTGTTTCCAAAAACTTAAAAAATATAATTTTTCAAAACATAATTTTATAACAATATTTATGGTAGACTACTATGTAAATCATATTAGCATGATTTTTATTTAAAAGTATAGGTTGAACATTGAATCAATTGTTGGGAAGAAAAGTGACTTGTTAATTTTAATAGAAATTTTAGAAGACAAATATATAATTGAATACAAATTTGACACTGTAAATAAAATTAATATTTTTTCAAAAAATATTGTTACCAAGATAACATAGTAAAAAAAATAAAAAATTCTATGAGGGTAGTTTACATCAATCAAGGTTAGATTGAACATGGAAATCTACCTTCAACCAATTATAATGAAGATGTTAAATTGATATCTACTAATATATGTTTTATTTAATAATTAAGTGAATTAATCCTATAAAGTTATGTTTTTTAGTTTGCAAAATAATATAAGACAATACATAATAATTTAAAATAATTAAATCAAGTGATTTATTTAATTAATTAATTTAAATGTGTACTTTTTCTTTATAATTTTCTCTAAATTAAAATAATCAAATTTATAAAAATCTTTATATAATCAAATTTATAAAAATCTTCATATGAAAACAAATAATTAAAATCAAATACAAATAAAATTTTATTATTTATTATTTATCATATTAATATAAAATACTCAATGTAACTTTCTAATATTTTTTATTATAGTTATATAAACACTCTCTTATAACTTTTTTTCATAATAATTAAAAAATCTATATTATTAAACACACATGCTTAACTATTTGCCAAATTCTATTTCATCTCATAATTATTAAGTAATATGTCATATCATGCTCCTTTCTTGTGACATCATTGATTCCCCATAAGTCTTTAAAAAAGAAAATCATCTCCCATCATGATACATATCTCATCAAAACGAGCGTGCCAACTAAACTGATTATCAAATGGATAAGTGGTGTTTAATCGAGTTGCATTTTATTAAAGCCTCCACTCTTATGGCGACACCAGAAAGTTTTAAAAAATTGTTGTATTGCCAACCTTTTGATGTACCAAAGACGGGACAGCTTCCCGATGTACCAATACCAATGACAAAGACAGACACTTGCTGAGTGCCCATTTCAATCCCATCATCACTGTTGAAATTGGATTGATAAAAAATCTTCATGGCCTCGGATAAGGATAATCATAGCGTTCCTTTTATCCAGAAAAAATTGTCAATTGTCCTCAACTTCAAAAAGGATTATATGAGTAACCCTAATGTTGGGAGCTTTGTTCATCAAACTTTACGTTTAAGAACTTTATTCTTAACGATTTTGGCCTATTTTAAAACGTGTAAAGTTTGATTATAATATTAAAACCATTATTTTTTATGACATAAGCTAAAACCCAAACGTTTTGAACCTTGCCGACTGCCGTTTTCGGGCAAAGGTCCATTTCGTTTGGACCTTAGCCTACGCCCACAATTAATTATAAAGGTGTAACCATTTATGCATCATCAGGTCCCATCGAGCAACTCAAACTAACTACTAACAATTCAAGCAACCAGGGTACTTAATGGCGGTAGATAAGCTAATCACATTATCCTTCAAGTCGATCCTTATCCAAGGCGCAAACAAAGTCGATCCTTATCCACGCGAGTAAATTAATTACCTAATTAATCATGCATCAACAATCATTAAAGCGCAACAGTCACCGGCATTAATTCCATCAGCAATTAATATTCATTGCGCGCGAGCAATCTGAGTTACTAGACATCAGCATACTCTATGGTGCAAAGAAAGAAAGAAAAAAAGAAAAGAGTCAACCCCGCCAACCCCCACTGTTTATGGAAAAAATAGCGAAAAATAATTCTTGAACTCTATATCAGAAAAAAAAATCCAGAAAAAAAAAAAGGAGTCACATGGCTCTAAAAAAATGGAGAAAAAAATCTGATATAAAACCTAATCAAAAATGCCTCCAACGCCCTTAATTGCGAACCTTAATATGTTCCTTTTTCAGGAACATCGTCTTCTCACGGATCAAGTCGCCTTTCACGGACCTAATATGTTCCTCCTTCAGTGCAAAATAAGAAAAAAAAAAAAAAAAAAATATTTTAAGGTCCATGAGGCTAAAAATAACCTATGGCTAAAAATGTAATCATTGATTTAATTTCATAGCGCCAACGACATCTAAGTAATCAATCAAAAACACCAAATCACTTAAATGGAGCAACCTGGTATTCATTATGCAAACGGGGAAAAAATTGAACCGATACCCTTTATGCAAGAAAAACGCAGGCAACAGTCGTTGCCCTTTTTCCATGTTTTCGACAGCCCAACTAGGCATTAGAGATTCTCGCTGACAGTACACAGATGGAAGTAAGAC
This sequence comes from Picea engelmannii, assembly GCA_009831015.1. NCBI lineage: Eukaryota > Viridiplantae > Streptophyta > Pinopsida > Pinales > Pinaceae > Picea > Picea engelmannii. The sequence goes on along the minus strand of ML803450.1, from coordinate 30,947 downwards.
TACAAAAATCTTCTTGTTAAAGTGTAGGTAATCCAAGGGAAAATCACAGTCCCTCTTGAAGGAGTCTAGCAGGGAAAACGGAGAAAATCAAACACAGAGAAACAAGGTGAACTCGCCGAGGGGAGAAGTAGGAAAAACGCAGAATGCTCCATGCGAATCGCATAAATAAAATGGAAAACGCTGAGCATGGGGGTAAGACGCAGATCTCAGGGGTTCCCCAAAAACACAGTGAAAACTCCGAATAAAAAGGTGTTGATCATTAAGAAGCATTCGCTGAGTAAAGACGAGTGGGTACTGAAGGTAGGAGAGACGACCATTAATCTGATGGTTGGTTTTTCTCTCACAACAGGCTTATCAACGCCTCAATTCTTTCCTAACAGATCAGGAACCTCGCCTCATGAATCGAATAAGGAACCTGGCCTAAAGACATTCATCTCTAAGGATTGGACATGAGGAATCCCAATCTAGCCTTGAATCCATTGTTTGTTTGTTATGGCTGGCTGACGGATTAATGCATTTGTTATCGCGACTGACTGACAGCTTGAACAGTCTTGTATATCGGCTAATTTGAAAAGTAGGATTACGACCGTGAACTCGCCCGAGAAGGTGAGTGAGGAGGTTAACAAGATGGATCACCTTGCTGAGTAAAAGCGAGTAATTTCACTGAGGAAAAATGAGGGTAAAATCACTGACGTGATAAAGAGAATGACGCAGAGATAAATGAAGGTAAAAGGAAAAAGAGAAGATGAAAATCGCTTGCATCCACTTAGAGGCAAGAGCCAGGGGACTCCGCCATTGAGGTTTGAAGAAATCTCCATCATTTTCAAGGAAAAATTTGCAGAGATACACCCTGGCCATCCACCATTCGAGATGGAAGAGGTTACAATCTAGTGTTAAGGTAAAATTCTAGGGAAATGGAAAACGCGGAGTTCAAATACCAAATTCTGAGCATAGAAAATTAAATTGCTACCAGAGATAAAACTGAATCACTGAGCAGGGATAAAAGAAAACATTTACAAATTACTACAATAAATTAAATCCACATACCGCTCCTTTTCTGAAATACAACACAATTTTCCTTTAGCTAGAGTACTAGAATCCCTTAAATTTTAAAGCAAGTCCGTGGAAAAAACTTCATGCATTCAGATAAATTGAAAGTAACCATGCTAAAAATCCAGTTTCATATCTAGCGACATCATTAAATCAACAAAATTTTCTATCAAAGTTAATACACTTACTAAAATTAAATAAAACTGTAATACGCCTAACTAATCTTTTACAATAAAATTTCAATGAGAATACCTCAACTGACGAATCTCGGCTTGGCAATGTTTTTCATCCACTGGCAATCCTTCCATTCTCCCGCTTGCTAACTATAGAGACCTCACCGATACCTCCCAGCGAACCCTACGGGTACTCTTCTTCCCCCTTAGCCCCCCGAGCCGCAAAGGGGTTACGCGCACATAAACCATAAAAATATTTAAAACCCAACTCGCTTCGCAAGGTCAAACTACCACTCGTTACCTGAGCTAGGTTTCCCAACTCCCACAAGAGAAATTCAGTCAAGATAAAATTCGGTCAGCATAACCTTACACAAGCGAGACATGATCCATACTCCTCCTCCGCCATCCTTTTATAGATTTTTCTTAGTGATTAGTTTCGCAAACCGTCATTAGATCCTTTTTATTAAATTTAATTAGGACAAACCTCCCCCGTACACTTGTCAGTCGATCCCTTAGTTTCACCAGAAAATCCATTTATTAATTAATTAAATTTTCCTATTTCCCTCACCCACCTAAAAACGTTCCTAAAAATGCTCCTTATGTCCCTTTATTCCCTTACATTTCTTAAATGACTTATACCTTACTTAAAGCCTAGTTGAGTTCACAAATAGAAAGTTCCAAAGGCTAGATTCCCTAATAAGTTATACATTCCCCTTTTTCTTTTTAACTAAGTTCATAATTAGCAAGTTTAGACAAAAACAACCATTTACCCTTTTAATAAATTATTCCTCCATTATAATTTTTACTTTAATAAATAATGTTTGAATTTTCTTTACCCCCTTATTTTTACATGTCTATTTAGTTTTTCTTTGATCACATGTTCTACTTAGACCTAGGTTTTAATTTCACTAGGTTGGGCGATAACTTTTAAGGGAACAATTAGTTATTAAACTTTACTCATATCATCATCTGTTTTAAGGACGACCAGATCCTAACGAGGCATAGTTTTTTAGGTACTAGGTTTATTAACTTACCTGAGTTAAAACCGTGACGTTCCCTTCAAGACGCATTATGTGCTCCAAGGGTGCCACTCGCTTGCATTCCTATTTTACTTCCATGACGTTCCCTGCCATACGCACTACGTTCTCTGAGGGTGCCACTTACCTCTTGATTGAAGTAGATGTCAAACCCCTGGAGTCAATACTCTGTTAGGTGATCTTGTGGGAGACTAAGGGCCTCTAAGGAATAAGGACCCTACCTTATTGCGCGCCCTTTAGAATCATCATGAGCGACTGTCACAGTCTTCCCTCACGGCATAGTGGATCTCTCGAACTAGGTAATCGTTAACCTTCAGTTCAAGCCACGGTGGGAGTGCTAGTAGGCTGCGATAGGGTTTCTACCACACCTCTCCCTAAATATCTGTAGTTGTTGTGTGTGACCCCTTTAATCCTAATGTGAGTCTGGTTAGCAAGATATCATCATCCTACATCTATCAACGAAACGTATCGGCGATAACAATTAACATCATAATATCTAGGACCATATGCCACATATGTAATATCAAAACATTCAAACCATAATTGTTCACTCCCTGACTCAATCTGGAGTCCAAGGAGATTTGTCGATGCCATCGACATCCTTAAACGTCCAGAGTCCTGCACACTTAGGAAAACTTGTCAATAGCACATGTTGATATAAATATCATAAAATAACATATCATCAAATCCACAAACGTCATCATGCTCCATAACTGAATCAATGAATCGTATAGCGAACCAGATCACTTGCACACAAGTGTCCACAAGAATAAGTCATATCAGGTGCACGCAAGAGAGAGATGTTACATGCGACTCCTTGACCTAATTGACTCTATTTCCTTATCCATTTTCTTTTCTATTATGTCCAAGCTTTGCATCAATTTGATATTGAAGTCATTTTGTTTCTCATTGGCTTTCATAAGCCTCTCATTATCATCTTTATATCTTTGGACATCGTTTTGCAGTCCCTTTATGGTTTCTACCAAGTTTATGTACTCCATGCTTTCTCTATGCTCATTGGATTATGTATAATCAATACCCATACTCATATACAAACCCCTGAATCTATCATCATGGTTATAATTTCTCTGCGCATCTTCCAGTCTTTTGACTCTCTACACTGATTCTGTCCGGATTTAATTGTTGTTAATTATGCAAAATGTGCAGGAAATAATATTTGTTAGATGAATTCATGCGACAACTTCATGAAAACTATGCACAATTTTGTCAGAATCATTTCTTTTGATTTATTGGATGATTTTAACATCCCAATTCAAAATTTCCAGGTGAATAATTGGACTCCTTTGTCCAAAAATTTCCCATCGACTACTCCCTTGTGCAATTGTAAGTGTTACACAGTAAATTATGGTCATTTGGAATTCACCCAAATACCCTTTTACTCTTTCTTTCTTTATTCTGAACCTTGTTTACACACTGGTATTCAAAAAGTACCAATGTATAATGTCCATATTCAACATATACACCTATGTTTGTTGGCACAAACATAATGTCCAGCGACATCTCGGGTAACTCCTCCGGAAATACGTGCAGCGACATCTTGGGTAACTCCTCCATAAATACATCCGCAAACTCTCTCACCACCGAAAGGTGTTCTAAACCTTCCATTAATCCCTTCTCGTTTAACGCAAGGATCGCATAAATCTTGCACCCCTTGCGCATGCTCTTCCGTAGTTTTAAGGAAGAGATGAACCTCAAGGAAACGCCCTAGTTCTGTCCTACAATCACACATCTCTGTCCCTTGTCATTGACCAAGCCCAACTGTTTCGTCTTACAGTTGAGTATCGCCCCATGCAATTCCAACTAGTCCATACCAATTACGACATCATAAGGTCCTAAGATAATGATGTACAGGTTGTCCCTTGTGACAAACTCTCTCAGGTTAAGGATACGGCCTGTAACCTTTCCGCCAACCTTTTGCTTGACTCCCGAAGCCATCTCTATGAAGCTAAACTTGTCTTGTTAGACTGCCTTTACCTTAATATTTTTTAGCGTTGCACCAGAAATGAAACTCTCGGTAGCACCGGGATCTATCAAAATACTAAGGGTTTGGTCAACGATGGTACCTGTTGTCTCGAGCACAGTCGAATGATGCTCTGCCTGGTGGTTATTCACTGCTGCATGAATCCGATGGGCCTTGCCCATATCTCCCATGGTATTGGGTCCAACTGATCTGGACGCTCTAGTCCTCTCCATTGGGCAGTCACGTTGGTAGTGTGGCTCCCCACATGTCCAACACCCCTTCTTCAACCCAGTAGTCCTAGTACTCGAAGTAGAAGATGACGACCCACCGGCCTGGAATCCTGGTCTATTCTGCTGAACAGGCCTAAACTGCTGCTGCTGTGGTCGACGCTACTGCTGATGTTGTGTTCCCTGATAAGGTGTCCGTTGCTGAGGAATCAATCATCAAGGTGTAGTGAAAGTGGATCCCCTCTGGAAGCCACAATATCTCGACGTATGTTTAGCTGGTGTCTGATGCTACTATGCTCTAGATGACACCTTCCCTGCTGGTCTCACTAGAATCCTGGTATCACCCCCGCTGATAAGATCCTCCTCTGCTACGAGGGCCTTTTGGACGACATCATGCAAGGTTTGAGGCATCAAAATCCTGACATTTGCACGTATGTTGTTGTTAAGGCTGAACACAAACCTGTTGACCTTAATTTTCTCAGTGTTAACTGTTAAGGTGCAGAGCATACTGGAGTAGGTCCATATAACGAGCCTCATACTCGAGCACCATATGACCACCCTGTCGTAAGGTGTTGAACTCATTGAGCTGACACTCAATGAATTCCTCTAAAAGGTATCTCTCTTATAATCGTTCCTCGAACAGTTCCCATGACACGTCTTCAACAACCACGTTCATCTGTGGTAGGAGTGTCTTCCACCATAGAAGAATGCTCCCCTTGAGTTGAAAGACTGCCATGCAGACCTTCATGTTGGAGGTATAATCGCGAAGTGCAAAGCACATCACCATGTTCTCCAACCATGCCTCAGCGGCTGCACCGTCCGGGGCACCAAAGAACTTGAGAAATTTGACCTTCTCGAGTTCACGGTGAATGCTACCAGTACCGATCAGAGTGCGCAGTCGAACCTCAGTGGGTGCTGATGCCCTGGCCTCATCTCTGTCCAAATGGCTGATTAGTGCCTCAGACATGTGCTGAAAAGATCTCATCATTCTGACCACATCACCAACTGCTATCTGCTCCTGTCCAACAACCTTCTCGTCTCCCTGCGGGTTAGATCCCTTAGGCGTGAATGCTACTAGAGGCGTCATGCCTCCTCCCCTAACACCCTATCGTCTGCCTCTGCGACATCCTCTAACCAAGATTACCTGCAAGAATACAATTCAATTCAATTAGTAACATTATAATCAAATCATATCAACAAAAGCCGTAGCGATCCCAAGTCATGGGTTGAACCCGATCTGATACCACATGTAACATCCCCATCTGGTATGACTCTTATAATGTAAAACTGGTAAAAGCACCCTTAAATCTTCTTTTTTTCTATGTGTGTGTGTAGGAAGGTAATAATGAAATTATACTCAACATCATAACACGATGACGACACAACACATGAAACTCACATAACAACAACATAACGGCCTAACATAAAAGCACATCAAGCACCTAGAAGCAATGCATGACATTCAACCAACAAAAAATAAGAATGACTATCTGCCCGTCCTACCCTGCAATGGTTAGGACCTCCAGGACAGATAGGCAATGCTCAAGCCGAGGTTCCCATCGATTTTGACCATTTAATGTCTCAGGGATGGCGATTGTTCTGAGGAACAAGGAGGTGTCTACATCCCGCCCGACACAAGAATACCAAGCCTACTAAGCTAAGGACAATCATCCTAACGACCCAAAATTAATTACATAAGTAACTAGAACCCTTACATTGAGCAAACCAAGAACATTAAATGTTTACGGAACCAAGTACAAACATTAATTAAAATGAACAACAACATTAATCAAGGATAAAAGGTCGTTATCTATGACCTAAATTGGCGTTAATTACAGATCAATTAACCAGTCTAAATTCCATCAGTCAATGAGTTACCCATTGAACTTAACATGAATTATGACTCAAATTTAGCGATTATGGGTTACCAATTAGGCGA
>ML803449.1:347618-361375 GCA_009831015.1 Picea engelmannii | reverse complement strand
AAATTTGAAGAGGATACAACCAAGATACTTGAAGAGGAAATTTGAAATTTGCAAGAAGGTTGAAGAATCCCCAAATGAGGTAAAATCATAAATGAAATATATAATTGAAGAAGGAAGAAATAAATTCATGGGAAATATCATTATTCAACTTCAAAAAGAGAAGGAAGACAAGATTCAAGAAGGTCACCATAAAATACTTAAAGAAGTAGAGCTTCATCTTGACAATGTCAAAGTCAAATATGATGGAATTATCTCAAAAGTAGGTAGTATTAAAGACCAAGAACAAAGGATAGATGATGCCATTCTCTTTGAAAATAATACTGATGATATGGGTGCAAAAAATGAACAAAAACCATCCAATGTGAAACCATATCGACACCCTCATTACCAGGAAATATTTCAAGGAATACAGGAATATCGATATCAAAATTATCAAGGAAGAATATGGAAAACTCATCAATATTAATGGAATAGAGCATCACAAAACCATTATTCAATAGGATATTATTAGAGACCAACAACTACAACAAATTGGATAAGTTACAATAACAATAGATGGAATCAAAGGAAAGAAAATTATGCAACAATTAACTACCAAGGATTAAGACTGAAAATAATTGAGTATGGATGGATGGGTCATTTTTGGTGGAAAGAAAAAAGTAGGAACATAAAAAAATCACATTACTTTGTTTCATCCCATGTAACTCCCTTAATTGCAAATCTTTGTATACAAAGTTTTTTGAAGGAAGGTACTATGATGTGACCCCAAGGGGGGGCATATATAGGGTTAAACATATATGATATGATCCCGAGGGGGGCATATATGGGGTTAATTATATATGTAATGGGGTAAATGTAAATGTAATATTGGTTATCCTAATAAAGGGGTCACATGTGCAATGTGTGAATAGGTATATATAGAGATCATTTAGTTGTTATTCGAGGAAGATGTGATTTGGATGTATGAATTTATTGTGGTATTTGGAGGAGGTTCTCCTATTCTTTAAGGGTTTATTGTGTAAACCTTCTCTATTATCTGTCTTGGAATTGTGCGCCATGCAGACATTTGGTGTACATGGTGTGTATTTTGGTTTCTTATGATATTTTAAGCATTTGTTCCATATTTTAAGTATGGTGTGTACTTTGGTTTCTTATGATAGTTTAAGTGATGACTACATGATCTCTATATATATGTATTCACACATTGCACATGTGGCCCCTTGAGTAGGCCAACCACTAATACATATACATTTACCCCATTACATATACATTTAACTCCATATATGCCCCCCATTGGGGTCATATCATATACATTTAACCCTATATATGCCCCTCCTTGGGATCATATCATATACATTTAAACCCATATATTCCACCCTTGCGTCTAGGAGAAGAATAAACAAGGAAGAAAACACAGGAAAATGTTAATGCTGAGAAAGAGGGTTGATATTGAAGAAAAAAAGGTTAAGAGAGAAGAAAAAGAAGAAGTTAAATATTATAAATCCAACAATTACCAAACTTCAGAATTCATTGACTATGCCTTTAGGGTATACCATGTATTGAATGTTGTGTAGAGAGAATTATATAAAAAAGCACAACATTTACAAGCACAAGGGAAATACATTGTATAGGTCATGAAATATGTCTAAGCATGGGAATTGAAATACCAATAAACTCAATTGTAGTTTGACCAAGTAAAATATTGGTCATTTACACTAAACAAAATTCCTCCTGAAGTTTCTATTATTACTTCAGAAGATTTGCACGAAATGGAGTCTAATTTGAAACACTCGAAGAAAAACTCTTATTATGCCTTCCAAGGGATTACCCATGAAGTCAATGTCTCTACTATGATATGGTAGCCCATAGAGAATATGACAAGCAATTTTCACTTCCCTTCTTTTGGACCTAAGAATAATTTCTTTCCATAAGAATAGGTTTTTAAAGACTTGGAAAGATATATTAGCATCAATAGGAAGGATATAATAACTCCCCTCGAGGTTAATGAAGTAGCCATCTCGAGATTTATTGAAGCTCCTACTAGGAACATGACACTAATCAAGAATATTTTCCCTAAAATGGAGAAATATGAGAAAAGAATAAGCGAGAGTGTTGCATCATATAGATCCTCCTTTAAGCAACATACCTTTTCTCATGGGTATAACCACACTTTTGAGGCACCAGAGGCCTTTATAATAAAATGAATAAGAGAAAAGGAAGGATTTTCCTCGAGCCAAGTAGAATGTTTTCCTATAGAAGGGGATTTAAACAACCAAAAAATAAATTATAATAGCCAAGAAAAAGGTCAAAACAATCAAATGGATTTAAAAGTTCATATGGGAAAATAAAACAAAGTTATAGGGCAAACCAACAAGCATGAAGGGGAAACAAATAGTCATCCCAGTGTATCAAGCCCATGTTTTTTCCTCCTTCCTTTTTTTGTATAAACAATATTAATTCAACGGGAATACATGATTTTTGATTTTTCATTTTTGTAAACTATTTTAAAAAATTAATGAATGAGAAGCCACTACTAGCTAATCTATTTTGGAGACAAACTTCGATTCTAAAGCTTATTATTTGTAGAACTCTTTTTGCTAGCTTATTGAGTTTTGTAATGGTTTAATCATTTGATTTTACAGTGTAGAATTTTCTCATGTATGAGAAATTTGTTTTGTTTTGTTTATCTATTTCCTTAAGCACAATACTATAGTCAATTGTTCATTTTCAATCTTCTCTATTATGCAACTGGTTATTTTAATTTCTTCTTTTATTTTCCTCGTAAATTTTGCTAAAGATATAAATCAGTAATATATTTGGTGTTGTGTTTACCTCCTTGGTTTTCTTAGTTTATTTTGTGCATTACTTTACATTTATCATGTAGAATAGTTGCATCTCATTTATTGCATAAAAAAAACCTAAATGGTGGACCGAGAGCTGCAACCGGTAAAACCTCCCAAAACTAGTAAAAGGTTGTTGGGTCAAAATCCAGATGGATTCCCTATTCCAAAGAATGTAAGGTATAAATGGGACCTTTCATTAGGGACAATCCTTATTTATTATATAGGTCCATATAGCCCTAGCAATAGTTTTGGTGTTGGAAGGAGGGAAACCATTGTAAGACTAATAAAGACAATTTGCATAGTGATTTCTCACAATGTAACAAACATCACAGTCTTTTCAGTGCTATTTCTAACCATGAACAAGTTATTGAAGATATGACTGTTAATTTCAAGAATCCTAGTTTTGTAGAATTGAACCATTATATGTTGTTCCTAATTAAGAAGTTAAAGATTTATGTCGACTTACTCAGGCATACGCTAAGAAAATTGGCAAGATGTCCTTTCCTCCCTTACTTCATAGATGAAAGAGAACTACTAAGAATGTTATTCATATGAATACAAATACCATTGTTGAAACTATAAGATACTTAACTGATCTCACACTTAATGAAATTCCTCAGCATTTAAATGCATTTCCATCATCTCTTATTGCTTCATCCTCTCATTATTCAAGCCCTTAAAGTTCAAATTTTGACTCAAGTTTTTCCAAGAAAGATTTTGAAATTATTAGACAACTTGTTGCTACCAAAGTGGATAGAAACCAACCTGGTTTCCTACTTGGAAATTTGAAGTGATCTCAACTTATTAGGCTAGTTCCCTGATTTTCCAAACATCCTAAATGTAGTCTCCCAAATCTTGACCTAGATAAATCAGGCTTGCCAAAAGATCACATTTTTTTTATTATATTTAGCTATTATATTATTTAATGTAGAACATGAAGATGTGGTATGCATATTTTTTCCTTATACTTTTGAAAATAAAGCTTCCACATGGTATTTCAATCTACTAGTAGGGTCCATTACTAATTATAATTATTAAAAAAATATTCATTAGTAAGTTTGGTGAAGAATCTACCCTATTTTCACTCTTGAAAGAACGAATATTAATTGAAATGGATAAGAAATAATGAATAAAAGGATTTAACCAACATTTCACCTCCATTCAAAATAAATTCTCAACAAATTTTGTCTCAGTTAAAGAAGTAATAGTTGAATATTATACTTCTACTTTTCATGCACCTATTACCATGTTTATTAAGAGAACTAGTAATAATATTTTAGCTGAAAATTTTGAAGAATACATGTATGTGGAAAAGGAGATATTGGGTATGGAAGGAAAATGCATGAAAAGTGGAAACTAAAACCACCCCTAAGAAATTCTTTTCTCTTCCCAAATTACACTCTAAAACAAATACTAAGCTTCAGGATAAAGACCCCATAGACATGTAGAGTGTTTTACATTTGGTCAGCTAATCATTGAATGAGGTTGTGGATTTGTAAAAAATCTCTAGAGAAGGCATTTCTATCCTGAGAATTTTCAGACCTTTCTATAGGAAAGCTACCACTTCTCCAAATCCACCCAAACCTACAAATTATTACTTGAACTTAGAGTATGTAGGGATGGAAAATTAATACACTTATTATCATGCAAATCATTCTAATAAAACATGTCCACAATGATTTCATTAGATGAATATAGTGAGAGATTGATTTTTGGATCAACAAAAATAGGTTAAGCTACCTATTTAAAAAGATGAAAATGAAGAAGTTGTGGAAGAAGAGGAAGAAACTAAAGAGGAAAAAATGTTCTTATGGCACATGTCACTTTGATCCAGATTGGATCATTATATAATTTGTCATATATCTTGGTACTTTCTGGGTGGAAAAATTGGAAGAATTAGCTTGTAGGGCCCCTTTTAGTGGCAGGTCCTAGTTTGGAGATTTGGGGTTTGGAACCTTTGAGAGCCATTTTGAGGAATTAAATGGATTTTTTCATGTAGAAAATTTGTGAAAATGGCTCATAGGTCATTGAAGTTGTTTAACACATTGACACCTTTCCTACGGTGTGAAAATCTCCTCAATCGGAGCTCACATGTGGAAGTTATACCTCTGGCAAGTTGACCTACCTTGTTGACCACCATGATACTGAGTGGATGCCACATAAGCCTTGTTAATCACACATGTGGGGATATTCATGTGTGGACCTTCAAGAAGATTCTATAAGGTAAAAAACCCTAACTAAATGAGGGTTGATATATGCAAAAACGCTAACCCTAGATGGATATTAGGTTATGTTAAATACTAGGTTTCTAGGAGGAGGAAGGCTTCCATTCTTTAGCATTGTACTTGTTCCATTATTGAGTAGAGCATATATGAGTGGTATTTTGAGAGAATAATAGAGGAGGTAGGAGATCCTATAGTATCCATTTATGCCACAGTGCCAAAGATAAATCCACAATGAGTGCCCCTTTCTTTGTACTTGCTTTTCATAACTGAAGAAAATAGAGCAGAGCATATGCCTCACCTTCTAGATAGGTTTTGTCCCATATCAAGTTTCCCAAGATACATCTTGTGTTCATTTGTGTGGATAGTGTGTTTATTTGCTTATTATTTGTTTTTCATATTTCAATTATTTTCATAAATTTAAGCAATAAGATAATGCTAACAAATATGAGATCTAAGGAAATAAACTTGTATAGTAAAATATTTTAGTATAATACAAGATCTATTGTGACGAACTTTTGTAGTGGAATATCCATGACAATTTACATATCGCACTAGGTCTTCAAGATGATGAGGAGAAAATGGTGGAAGAAATTTAGGCTAACTAAATAGTACAAAGATATTACAACCTAAGAAGTAAGGGGCCTGTTCACTTAGATCCATCTACATCACAATTTTCCATCAATCCTAAGAAAACTAGTTCCTCCCCCACCCAAGAAAGAAATGATAACAAACATCCCTTAGATGAGCATGGACTACAATGTGATTGAGGATATGAAGAAAATGGAAGCAAATGTTTCAATTTTTGACATCTCCAATATTACTCAACAAAGAGATCTCATTTTGAAAACTTTGAAGACATCTCCTAATGTATCTCACAAGACAATGGAAAATTTTGAAGCAAAACACAACCCTTCTTTGGTAAAACCAAATTGTAAGACAAAAAAAAAACATACTATGAATGATGCTATAATTGGTAATGAATTGAAGTCTCAAGCCCCACCCTTTCTGCCAACCTTCCAAAATTTTAACCATAATGTGCATAATTCACTACAAGGAGAACACCTTCATGCGAAGGTTTTTACGAAACCTCCCCCCCCAAAATTATCCCTTAGTTGTTTATAATGGAGGTTGTTACCGGAGGAAGGAAACTAGAGGTTTTTGTAGAGTTTTTTTTTTGGTGTTCCTTTAAGGTATATATGCATTGGTGTGCACCTAAAACATACCACCCCGATGCTTAAATGTTCAAACACACCATCACTTTTCATAACAGAGGTTGTTAGTGGATGTGAGCGACCAAAGGTTTTTGCGGTTTTTTTTTTTGGTGCACCTTTATGGTACATATGCATCGGTGCACAACTAAAACATAGCACACTGGTGCATAGATGTTCAAATTTGCATCGTCATAACTTATAACAAAAATAACAAGCACTGATCAAAGTGCACCGATGTCGTTGAATCTTATGTACTAGCATGTAAAACTATCTGATGGTGCACTACGATATGGTTAAATAAAAAAAAATTACCAGACTGATTTCCATTGTGAAACCTCAACCTGTGCTTCCAATCTCTTAAGAAAGCACCGATGCTTACTCTATTTTCAAGGACACCTTGTTTTCGGTGCTCCTTGATGAGTTGGATAGCTCCACCGGTCGGTTCCACATATTTCCAATTTTTGGAAATTACCACGAATTTTCATTTCCTCTCAACAACGAAACCATGCCTCCTCAAAACATAAGAATCCAGGTGATTTGTTTATTACCTTCCTATCTTCGTTTTCATTTGTTTAAAATTTGGATTTAGCTTGAAATTTGGGACTTTTTTTTCAAATTTTTTTTCCGACTCCATGTAGTGCGTTGTTTCGATTCGGCTCACCCTAGAGCAGGGAGTCCTGTGCTAACTTCACAGTAAGCACCACAACTGATGCATCTAATTTTTATCGTACTTAACCAATGTTTTCATGTAAACGATTCGCATCCGGTGCGTTATAAAAGATAATGCTAGGTAAACAACATGCCCTTCCTTTTTGAACACAGAGGCACCAATGCATTTCATTTAACCAAACGCACCGCTCAAAATATGACACACAAAATTTAAATGAGCAGTGCAACCATTTTAAATAGCCGCACCAGTGCCATTAACATAACCATACCAGAATAGATATTAACTGATTTGGCATAGTGGGTCATTTCCTTTGATGCCCTATCTTCAGTGGTCTATGCTTCACAATGAACTGCTAAACAAAATGACAATGCTTCAATAACATTGTAGCACCAATGTAGTCATAGTAACACATTGCGCCACTTAATTTGCAATAAATCGATATAGCAGAGCGGTGCCATAGTGCCAAAAACCGCACTAGTATGCTATACTAGATTATGCACTGCTAAACTTCATGTCGGTGCTTTGGAAACTATAACGCATCAGTGCAGTCAGTTAGTGAAAGCGCACCATCATTTTTACATTCCGTAAAAATTAGGGTTGCAGTGCGTTTATGTTAACTAAATGCATCGGTGTTATGGGGTGTCTCAGTGGACAGTCCCTTACCAGTGCTCTCGAAAAAAAAATGCACTGTTAAACAAAATGTTTGTGCTCCAATAACATAGTAGCACCGATGCATTTATATTAACACATCACACTGCTTAAGTTGCTATAAAACAATTTAACTTGTCGGTGCGCCTAGGTCCAAACAACGTATCGGTGCTATAAAGAGCGTGACACTGGGTGGAGTTTTCACAAAATATCAACGTTGTGCATCTTATGGTAAGAACCACTAAGATCCTAGGAAGTGTGCCAATTGAGATAAACACATCAGTGTGTTCTATTAATTGAATGCACTACCCAGTTTTGGAAACAAAATTTTTGCTCCACGGTACATCAAATGAATACAACACACCCATGGTGTGTACCACAACACAACGAGAAAAATACACAACAATTTACCATATCAATTTATTTTATGGGATTCTCCATTACCGGTGCGTTATAAGACAAACACACTAGTACCAATGCATACAAAGATAAAATGTAACATCAGTGTGTTACATTCGTTGAAACACACCAGTGCGGCTAAGTGAATTGCACTGGGAAACATATTTAAAAAATTATCATTGTGGTGCGTTTTTTGAAACTCGCTCGTTGTCGGTGCATCAGAAAAGACAATGCATCATTAAAAAGTGTCTAGTGCTTGAAGGAACATAGAGTGCCAGAGCGTTTCATATAACCAAGCACATTCCTTGGTCTATCATTAACAAATTATACTACAATGGTGTGTTATGTAGAACCAACCGCCTAGAGTTACATAGTTCATATGTGAAATGACATAGTGGGTCATTTTGTATGACAACCCTTAACTGATGCGTTATATATCACAACACACTACTATAGATATCAGTTCTTGACTAACAATGACACACCTATATGTTAAATTTAACACACCACTATTCAGTGCCTTATTTATGATATGGAGCATCGACAATGGTGTGTATGAAGTTATTAATAACATCGATTACTTTTTTCAGTTTTTGTTTGCAAAAAAAAAAAACTAATTTCAGTTTTTGATAAATACAAATTAGTTATATATTTTTGTGTTTTATATATCAATTTTTTTTTTATCTATAATAATAATCTATTTTTAAGGTCACAACCAAGCCAGAAACCAAATTGGTGTATGATACCCCCTTGTTTGTGGGACAAGCGAACCCCCCTTCACCCAATGATTTGACTAGTAAATTCTATGGAGGTATACATACCCTACCCCCTCTGGATTTGAACTTGTGACCTCTTAAGAGGAAACACATCTTATTAACAATTAGGCCCACTCAGGTTGTATATGTGCCTAAAAATATATATTTTTAATCAGATAAGAAGATGTTGAGTTCAATAACAACAACAGTAGTAGGAGCAACAAAAGAAAACAAATTTAATTCACAAACTACATATGCAAACCTCGATTAAAGTTTGTGGAGGTTTTTTTTTGTGGAGGAAAAGACATAGGTCACTCTTCGGTGCCTCTCATAATTTAGTGCATGGAATCGATCCTTTTCCACTTCCTCAGTCCTCTACCTCACATCTCCTCCTCTGCAGGCCGCTCGACCTTCTCCAATTTACTATCCTCATTATTCATGTAGCCATAATATGAACTGACGTCAATTCACTTATAGATCACATACCTACACCTCCTCTTTTTCACCTTAATGGGGCTTATCGAATAACTCTTTGAGGATGGGGAGCAATTTTGTAGCCCCAAAGTATATGTGATTGGGGCCCTTTCCGATGGCACTGGGCACATCAACTTCATTCCCTTCAAAGTTCGTCATCTTGGCCCCTACTTTGGTATAATTAGGAATACCAAGCTCTATGATTGGAGCTTCCCAGTGCCCCTTTACCATGTTCAACAAGAAATGACCTTGGTGGATGCCTTAATTATAAAATTGTGTTAACCTCAAGAATGGCCTAAGATCCATATTATATATTTAATAGAAGTTAAGAAGCACATTTGGAAAAACAACTAATGATCCATAATCTTCATCATCATGTCTTATCGCTAAATATTAAGCATTGCCTTGGCCTTGGCCTACTCCTCCATGAGATCCTCACTAATGTACTTACAAAGAAGCTAATCATGTTTATTTTTCTCCACAACCATGCGCTCAATCACTTTCTCATATAGAAGGGGCACATGGGAAACAAACACTCGCTCTATTTGTTATCAGTTCCCTTGTCTTTCTCTCCCATTTATTCCGCTACATCCTCATCTTCCTCGAATAGGACCGAATTAATGGCAATGACCTCCCTACTCTTGATCATCAACCTGGATTCCCTTAACGCTCTGGCCCATATCTCCTCCTCTTTGGGTTGCTCAAATTTATCCAAGATATCGTTCTCTTCATCCTTGTCACCATAATAACTAGTGTCATTTCACTTGTAAATCACATACACAGACCTCCTCTTCTTCACCTCGGGGGTCTTATCGAATATATATTTGACGTTGGGGCATAATTTCCCAGCTGAAATTCTATAATTCATTGTTGGAAGATGGAATGTTACAATCTTCCAACAACCAATTGTACAAGTGCGGATGGGAAATTCCTCCCCAACGTCAAAGAGATATTTGATAAGCCCCTCTAGGTGAAGAAGAGGAGTTCTAGGTATTTCATTTACAAGTGAATTCATGCCAGTTATTATGGTGACAAGGATGATGAAAATGGTATATTGGAGAAATTTGAGTGACCCACAGAGGAGGAGATGCGAGCCAAAGTGTTTAGGGAGTGGAAAAGTATTGAGTCTATAGAGAGGGAGGGAAGGTTGATCATCAAGATCAGGAAGGTTGTTTCCATTAATATGACTTATTCAAGGAATATGAGGATGTGGTAGAAGAAATGGGAGAGCAGGACAAGGGAAACTAGTAGCAGAGAGAGAGAGAGTTTGTTTCCCATGTGCCCCTTTTGGATGAGAAATAAATTGAGCGCATGGTTGTGTAGAAGAAGAAACATGAGCTTCTTAGTAAATACACAAGTGAGGATCTGATGGAGGAACAGGTTGAGGCCAAGGAAATGCATAATATTTAGCGATAAGGCATCCTGACAAAGCTTATGGATCATTGGTTGTTTTTCCAAATGTGCTTCTTAACTTCTATTAATTATACAATATGGACCTTAGGTCATGCTTGAGATTGACATAGTGTTATAATTAAGACATCCACCAGGGTCATTTTTTGCTGAAAAAGGAAAAGGGGCACTGGGAAGCTCTGATCGTAGAGCTTGGCATTCCTAATTATTCCAAAGTAGGGGAAAAGATGATAGACTTAGAAGGGAAGGAAGTTGATGTGATCGATGTGAATAACAAGGTCCTTGGTAACAAATACTGTGGGGCTACAAAATTCCTCCCCATCCTAAAAGACCTATTCGATAAGTCCCATTGAGGCAAAGAAAAGGAGGTGTAGGTATGTGATTTACAAGCGAATTGATGCTAGTTCATATTATGGCTACATGAATGACGAGGACAATATCTTGGAGAAAGTCGAGTGGCTTGTGGAGGAGGATATGGAAGGCAGAGCACTGAGGAAGAGGCAGAGGATTGAGTCCATACACTAAATTTTGAGAGGCACCAAAGAGTGACTGCCTCCACAAAGCATAACCTCTGGAAAACTTTAATTGTGGAAGTTTTCTTACGTACTTTGTAAATAAATTTGTTTCTTTATGCATTTTTACATAACAACCGCATTGTGCACATTCAATCGTATTGATGTGCTATAAAAAATATAACACACATGTATATTTTGTTTTTTCAAGTCACGTTGGTGTTCTTGTTGTTTGATTTATAAAATGAATTATAAGTACGCTAATGATTTCTCTGTTTTTAAATTAAATTTAAGATGTATCACTCATTAGAATTTAGAGTTTCCATATAATGTTTAACTTTCATTTTATGAAATCATTTACTTTGAATTGTAATTGCAAAAACTTATAACTATTAATGCCATATAATGTTTAATTCTTCTTCAAGGTGAATTGTTTAATTTCGAGCAAGATACAATATGTTGATTAAACATGTTTACAAAGAAAAAGTACTTTTATGAAATGTTATTTTATCATTTATTTTATTGATAACATTATAATAATTGTTCATAATTATATTTATAATTGACATATTTAAAAAAAATATTATAATCATAATTTTTTTTTTTTGTAAGTTAGAAGAATTATATTAGGTCATGTAGTAAAATAAATTACAATTGTCCATCTCTACTGATCCAAAGTGGCAGCAGTGCCCTAATGGGAAACCACAACTGCCAATTGTCCAAAATATAGAGGTAAAATATACATAAGAAAATAACTACGTTGCCACGCAGGGCATGGTTCTGATGACTAAGATGAACATAAAAAACATGAGCCAAACACCCTATAAGAGGTCGTCCTTCTATGGCTACTGAAGTAAAAAGAAAAGAAATAACCTGAAGCATGTTTAAATGAAACTTGGACCTACACCGAGCCTAGGCTCCTCGAAAGCTTGGTGCCCCTACGAATTTTCTTTGTTGAGCCTTTCTCGGTCTGAGATGGTTTGTCGAAGGTATTGAAGGAAGGAAATCATGAGATTCGCTTGGCTCCAATGTTTGGACTTCGTGAGTTGTAGCTAGACTAAGGTCGTCTTGACTTCCCCTAGCCCTTTCTGAAGGTCGTTCAGGGAATCCTTGAAATCTTCTCTGTCTGCACACCTAAGGCAAGAAGAAGGGAATGAGGAGTTGGAAGAGGAGGAGGTAGAGAAGTAGGGAGCATAGGGGTTGGCAGGGGTTGGTGGAGGAGGGTGGAGAGGAGGAGAAGATGGTGGTGAGGGAAGGCGAGGAGGGGAGGGGGGAGGAGGTGTGAAGATTGGCGAATTTCCAAATTTATCAAACCATTCTATCCTGCAAGCGTATGGATTCGAAAGCAGGGGAAGGTATGGGCTTGTCTCACGAGAAGGATGAGCAGGAGAGGGGTTTGCTACATGATTTGAGATGGGATTTCCATTGAAATTAAGGGGAGAACCAGAAGGAAGACCTTCCTCAGGCACCTTCCTTCCTCGAGTTGCATACCAGGCTGCTCCTCTTTTGGGTTTACCCCTGGGACTGGGCATGATGATAGCTAATGAGGAGTGTAGGGGAAGACCAATAGACCAAAGGGAAAACAAGGCCACTGGTTGGAGAGCGTTGAGTAGGTGCAAAGAAATGAAGCCGACCAACAGAGCCCGAGACAAGGGGTGAGAACTAGAAGACCAGAGGTCACTAATGGAGAGGAGAGCAGAGCTGGTAACTAGGGAGAGCTGAAACTGCAAAGGTCGAGGGTGAAAATGAGTTTCTGTGCGCCCAAGAATAGACTTAGGATTGCCATTGTGAGGAAGTTGATGGGACTAAGAGGACATACTACCCCTTGTGAAATCTCCCACGCAGAGGGTTGTCATAAACATGTGACAAGCTTGCCTCGAGAGGAGCTTGAAGAATGATGGTGGGGGATTCATTCCTATGACATGATGGAAGTGGGGGGGTGAGTTTGATCCAACGCCAGGTGGTCGGTCGCCAGGCCAGATGGCCTCCCCATCACTGGTCCACGTTTTGCACTTGGTAGCACCCTATCCGGGGGTAATCGTAATTATTAAATATGAAAATGAAATCATTAATAATAATGAATTTTAAAAATATATATAATTATTAAATATGAACATGAAATCATTAATAATAATGAATTTTAATATACACAATTAGCTTTAAATGACTTTATGATTTTTTTCTCCACCACCAACTTAATTATGAATATCCTCATAAGGAAATGTAAGTATTTGATTTCGTTAGTGAAGAAATTAATTAATTTGTTAAGGTTAAAAGAATATTAAATTATATTAATTTCATATTAATATTTAAAAATATAAAACATATCAAGCAAACTCAATAAATAAAATAAACAAAAGTCCATGTGTAGAAGTTATAGGGAGCTTAGTCCCCATCTTTGATGCAATGATTGTACATTGCAACCAACCTCTTTGGATTATAGATTTTTACATATATTTTCTGATTTATGAGTAGTGATGGTACAAATAACTTCCATATTGGGATGCTTCTTTTTGTTTCAAATATTATATTGGGATGACGTATGCCAAATGTCATATTAGACTATAAAATGCATCTCACTTTATATTAACCATAAAAAAATAATAAAAA
>ML803449.1:328212-346761 GCA_009831015.1 Picea engelmannii | reverse complement strand
GTAGGCTCTTTTACTTGCTTTCTAGGTTTTTAGTTTCTTGTGCACTTAGAACTTTTGACATCTGTTCTGGTTTCCTTCGGGCAGAACAGATGTCACTCTGTTATTATGTCTTCTATACTACTGCTACTTGCTACATGCATATGATGGTTTCCGATGACAATCGGCAGCATTTTGTATGGCCACAGGCCTACTCTTTTGTACACTCTGTCATTTTGTCTATATAATATAGCAGGATCCACTTTTTTACTCAAAAAAAAAAGAAAGGTTATCATCTTGATTAAGAATTGTGGTATATGTTTACTCCATATTAACTCCTTAAATTTGATTTTGTATTGAATAATACTAGATGGAAGGCATTCATCCTCTCTTGATCTATGAAGATTAATGTAAGTTTATTGTATTGTTATACAAACAATATAAGTGACCTCAAGAATTGAAAATGAAGAATAATTTATACATGATAAATTTGTTAAGTTAGATAAATAATGAGCAGTTAGTGTGTATTAATATAATTCATTAAATTATTAATTACATATTCATTTTTAATAAAAGAATGATTGCACAATATTCATTTTTATAATTATTTTTAATAAAAGAATGATTTCATAGTACGAAAGTATACAATATAATATGTCTATGTAAATCAAATTATTAATTTTTAATCTTAACCCCATCAAGTTTATATTAGCAGCTTTGAGAATATAAAGTTGGATGATTTGTGCACACTTAATTGCAAAACAAGTGATTATGTAATTATTAATCTTAGAATAAGTGGAGATTGTTTTTTTTAACAGAAATGGCTGGAAATTTATATTAAAAAAAGAGAATTATGCTTTCGTAGTTTACATAAAGCAGAGTAGTGGATTCTTTGTTCTTCTCCTAGGAAACTATTTGACTGTTGCATTCTAATTATGCTGATGAAACCAGTCCAATATGAGCTGCTAATATGCCATGTAAAAATGGCTACATATGTAAACAAAATTAGAAAAAAATTACAATTCATCAAAAAACATGTTTAAAAGTTATGAAAAATTGTCGGGTCCTCCTGGAAATTTGTTGGATATGCTGCTAGATTAGCCTCTGGTTGTTGAATTCCTTCTCCTGGGTTCGTCTAGGTTGGAGCCCTTGGTGAAGTAGGAGGTACCAGAGGGTGCTCGTTGCTTCCTACTGAGTGGAAGGTTGAGGGGAGCCTTGAAGCAGTTGAATCATTGGAGTTCGTTGGGTGTTGGGGACGGTTAACAAGGTTTACCATTTGATGTGTCATTTCTCCAATTTTCCTAGTATTCTCGTTGATCCCACGGAGAGAAATTGTGAGCTCTTGATTATGCCTGAGTTCTTGCTGATGTAATTGTCCTTGCAAATTGGCTACTTCATCCTGCAGCCCCTGGTTTTCCCTTTGAAAATCCCTGAGGTGAGAGTCTGTTTGTTCTTTTGCAAGCCTGAAACCCATACATAGAGTGCAGAATTGCTCCCTCAATTCCTCCGAGACGCAGGACGGGAAAGTGCAGGGGACTCTGGATCTGCACCACATGATGGTGAGAGGGCACAAAAGAGAATTGTCCTGAACTTCACTGTAGAAATGCAGAATGATACCTGAATGGGAGTGTAGTGTTAACCACAATTGTGGGAGGGAGAACATTTGCACACACTTGAAGGAACAAGGAGTCTGAACTACCCACGATTTGATGAGATCTCGCATAGAGAAGAGAAGCAGGGATGATTTTAAGGATGAAAATTTATTTTAAAACGTAGAAACCTTATCAAATATTACTTATCCTTCATATGCCAACTATAAATGTTTGGCGATATTTTTGTAAAACTATTCAAATTTCTGAGGATTTTATATAGTTTTTATAAAATTTTCGCTATTTTTAAGGTTAAATAATTTTATCCTATAGAATTTGGGCGAATCATTTTTAAAATAGAAAATCTCATTTTTGGAAAAACCATGGAAAATTAGCCCCTGAGAGAAATTTAGCCCCTAAAATCATCTATGAGAAGGGGAAGTGATGCCATGGAAGTTGGGAGGGGTGTCATAGAGTACGAAAGAAATGATGAGGAGTTATGAAGAGGGATGGGAAGAGGAGGAGGTGGCACGGGGCATAAGAGGGGAGGCACATGGTCATGAGGACGGGGCCACGTGACGAGGAGGGGGGTAGATGGGGGGGAGGGTAAGGAGGTATCCCGCGAGGAGGGGGGGAGAGGCTAAGGAGGAGAGCGGGGGAGGGGTAGTCGGGGAGGTCGGGAAAAAGGGAGGGGGAAAGATTCAAGGTAGAGTTCGGAGAGGATAGGTCCAGAGTTGAGAAGGGGAACCATCTAAAACAGTGGGAGTTAGGGAATCCAAGCATGAAAAACGACTTGATTGATGAAGAGTTGGCCATGTTTCAGAGTCTTTGTTGATTTAGCTAAGTGATCAAATTCTTGATTATGAGAGCGGAGGATATGGAAGAAGTGGATATTAGTGAATTTTTGTTTAAGGGTTTTGGTTCGAGAGTGAAGGCCGTTGAATATTTGGGTGGAAGAGTTTGAATGTCTAAGGAGTTCCATTATTACTATTTCAGAGTCTCCAAGAACAGTGAGGGTATGGATGTTTCTTGATTGAGCAATTTGGAGTCCCATGTAGACAACTAGACTTTCCACTTTATTATTAGTAGTATTCCCAAGTCCCCGGGAATAACCCGCGATCTTTTGTCCATCAGACTCGAAGATGACTCCCACTGCACCTGTCGCCTTTGGATTACCTATTGAAGCTTCATCAAAGAAAATAATTGAAGAGGATTGTTCTCTTTTCCAATGGGGGAAGTCATTATCACAAAGACGTAATTGCCAACCTTGCCTCTTGATTTCTTGTTTTGGGGTTTGGGGATGGATTGAGGGAGGGGGGGAGGGGGGGCGGAGATTGTACTTGATCCAATCTTTTTCTCTCTGCTATGGGATGTATTCCATGTCATACCTAATTTCTTTGGACGCGAAGACTTCAGAGACTAAACCACATATTTTGGATAGTATGCATTGTGGAGAGGGAAGCTTCTCATGTAAAATAGTCTGGTTATGAGCAAGCCAAAGTTCCCAACAGACGAATTTGGGGACTTGTCTCCAGAGAAGAGTGAATTGTTTCTTGTTTTTGAAGATTCCATCATGTATTTGTTTCCAAGAGATGAAAATATCAATCCAAGTATTGGGGGGAGGGGGGGAGGGGGGAAGGGAAGGTAAAGGAGTTTCCAGATTTGGGAAGAGAAGGGGCACTCAAGGAAGAGGTGAGAAATGGATTCAGAGGCTGAGAGGCTGAGGGGGCATCGGGAGGGGCCTTGAATCCCACGTTTTTGCAAGTTTTATGTTGTTATTATTTTACCATGAACCATCAACCAACAGAATATATTTACTTTAGGCAGAGAGGGGACGGACCAGATTTTGGAGGCTAGGGGACCCTGATCATTAGATTGAAAGAGTGAATAACTAGCTTTGACTGTAAAGTTTGTGGAGCCCCAACTACGAGAGTTAGATAAGGAGTTATGGGTGGGAGAAAATCCGACTAAATTATTAAAAAAGGTGGAGATCAAGGGTCTTAGGTGATCAAGAGTGTTCAGCGGTTTCCAGTTCGTCCAGTCCCCATCAGAGTTACAAAGGAAGAAATATTTGAGGAGGATGATGCCTCTGGTATAGCACCAGTCTTTTAGAGGGTGGAGAGACTCTTGACTGTTCAAAGGTTCGTGATCCAAGATACGATCTGTCCAGACATTTATGTGTGCTCCATTCCCCAGGGCCCAGAAGAGTTTAGATTTGATAAGGGGGAGGCATGTTTTTAGGAGTCGCCAGATAGGAGAACCAAAGAGAGGGGAAGGGAGGACATCAAGGCATCGTAACCTTGAGGAGTTGAAATATTTGGCTATTAGAGATGATTTCCACCAATCTGCAGTTCCTGTAATAAGACGTCAAGCTAGCTTTTATCCCAAAGAAGTGTTCATTAGAATAGGATCCCTGATAGCAAGTCCTCCTTTGTTGAGGGGTTGAAAGACTTGTTTCCAATTGAGAAGGTGAAACTTTTTGGTATTTTTTTTCCTCCGACCCAAAGGAAAATTCAGAGAGCTCTAGAAAAATTTTCAAGGGTGCCTTTTGGGGCAAGAGGGCCAAAGCACTAGAAAATGGAGAGTGAAGAGAGGACAGATTTGAGGAGCACTGATTTTTTAGCTGGATTTAGCTAGCGACCTCCCCAACTTTTAATTCTTGTGAGAATTTGTTCAATTACCTCCTGCCAAGACATGGTGCCATAAGAATTTAGAAATATAGGCATTCCTAAATATTTGAAGTAGTTCCAAGTGGTGATGATAGGGAATCCAAAAATTTTGGAAATATGATCTTTGATGTGACCTAGGACATTCCAACCATAGATCCTGCATTTAGCTAGGTTCAATTTTCCTCCAGAAGCTGAGAGAAAAGAGTCAAGAACTTTCTGAAAGTGATTAGCTATAATTATAGAGGCCGCCCCTAGAAGAAGTGTGTCATTTGCAAACTGAGAGTGATTTATTTCCTTGACCCCCCTCGCAATAAGTAACCCTGGGAGTCTTCCCTTTCTTCTTTTGTCTTCTAATTTTTTATCAAGAGAATATTCTAGAAGGATGTAAAGGAAGGGGGAAAGGGGGCATCCTTCACAAAGGCCTCTACTAGCCTTGAAAAATTGTGAGGGTCGACCGTATATTAAGGGGGATATCCAAGGGGAGCCAATGCAAGCCCTGATCCAACGAATAAATTCTTTAGAGAACCCATAAAATTTGAGGACCGAGAACATGAAATAATGTTTGACGCGATCAAAATCATTCGTCGTATCAAGCTTGACGACCATACATGGGGATTTTCGTTTTTTGCTGGAATGAATGGCCTCTTGAACTAGCACAATATTGTCCGTAATCTATTTTTTCTTTAAGAATCCTCCCTGGTTTTTTGAGATTAGAGTTGAAAGAAAGGGCTTTAGGCAATTTGCAATGATCTTAGTGAGGATTTTATATGAGGATTTACAAAGGGAGATGGGACGGAAGCGGAAGAAGTTAGAGGGATTGGAGTCTTTGGGTATGAGAGCTAGGAAGGTGGAGTTTGTATCTCCTCCAAGTTTATGCTTTTGGAGGGTGTAATTCAACATTTTCTTTAGATCTCGTTTTATGGTGGCCCAAAAAGATTGGTAAAATTTGATTGGAAACCCATCAGGCCCGGGGGCTTTGTCAGAGTCCATGTCCCAAATTGCTTTGTCTATTTCTTCTTCATTTATCTCCCTAACTAATTGATTTTTTTCATGCTCGGAGACTATTCTTGGAATCTTGGCTAGCATATCTAGAACTTATTCATTTGTTCTTCCATTACTTGACTTCTGGTATGAGGAGTCAAAGTGGTGGAAGGCATCTTCTTTGACTTGTTCAAAGGTATCGAGTTATTAGCTAGTGTTTGAAAGGATGGAAGTAACCGTATTTTTTTCCCTCTGATTTTGTGCTTGTTTGTGGAAGAAGGGGGTATTTGAGTCTCTTGCTTTTAGCCAAAGACTTATGGACTTCAATCTCCATTGTTCTTCTTCTCTGCGCAGACAACGATGAAGTTGTTGATGGGATTATTTTTCTTGATTTAGGAGTGTCTCGGTGACTTCCTCTTCTTCTAACCGAAGTTCAACTTTCATAACTTGTTCAATATTTTCTTGCCTTTCTTGTTGTGGCTAGATATAGGAAGCTTTCACCTAGTCTTTGAGAGATAATTTGACAGCCTTTAGCTTGCATTCCCATACATAATTCGAGGACCCAAAGAAATGGTAAGAAAACGTTTTTTGAATTAGTGGTGGGATAGAAGGGTTTTCAATCCAAAGAGGGTTAAAGCGGAAGGGAAGAGGGCTAAAGTTTTGTGGGTTATTGAAGTTTAGGGAGATTGTCTTGTGATTTGAAACAACAAACGTAAGGATATGGGAGGAAATTTCTTGGGGGGAGAGAAGGAAATTAATATTTATGAGGAAGAGGTTTAGTTGAGTTGATATATGGCAGAGGCCAAATCGCCTATTGTTCCAAGTATACTTTCCCTTGGACAGCTTGATGTCTTGCAGATCCCAGTTTGTGATTAGATTAATGAGGTTTTCAGAGAAGAGGTCTAGGATTTTACTACCTCCTTTCTTTTCCCCTGAGTTGAGGTGGGTGTTGAAATATCCACCAAGTATACAAGAGGAGAGATCCATGGTGTTTTTTAGCATGAAAAGGGAGTTCCAGCAGGCATTTTTTTCCTTGTATAAGTTGGGCATATAGACATTAATTACTGAAATGACGTTACTAAAGTCCTTATTTTTAAGAACAGATAGAAGCCAGCTTTGAGTTTCTATAGTTACCTCAAGAGTCCAGATCTAATCATCCCAGAGAGTTACTATGCCGCCAGAGGCTCCTTGAGAGCTTACGGCAACTCCAACGGTGGTTTTGAAAATCTTTTTTGTTGTTTCTAGGATCATTGACGTCTCCATTTTGGTCTCCTAGAGGAGGATTACTGAGGGGTTGGCCATAGTTTTGAGATCTCTTAGGATTTCAGCTTTGGATTTATTGCCAAAGCCCTTGAAGTTCTAGGAGAGGAGATTCATTGACGGGGGATGGAGGAGGCCTGACTACCTTGGGTCGGGAGGTCAGATCCTTTAGTTCCTCCTTTGCATGTTGAAGTATGCATGGAGTTTTCTATAGATAGTTTCTTACCTTGTGCCTTTTCTTTTGATGTTGTTTCTTCTCTGACTTCTTTATTAGATCTCTAACCAAAATTTTTGGGTTTATCAGGGGGGAGTTATCCTTCCTCAACATCTTGATTGGGTTGTGATTTTAACAAGGATTCTTCATTTACTTGTTCTTCCTCTTCTTGAGTGTCCTCCTTTGATGGTTCCTCTTCGTCTTATTCTTTTGCTATTCTAACTAATGCTGGAGCGGAGAAGGAAACAAGCTCCAACACAAGCGTTGAAGATGGGTTCTGCTTTGAAGATGGTTCACCCATATATTCAAAGGAGTTTTGATTGGGCGTGAGAGGGATGAAGGTGGGGTTAGGGGCATATTTTTTAGGGAGGGGTTTGGTAGGAGGATTTTGACGAGAGCGCCCCGGTTTGGGGATAGATCCTGGGGGCCCAAAACTAGGGTATGTTCCTTTTCTAGTATTGACTTTCTTTTTGACCTGTTGGCAACCTTCCTCTTGTTGTGCAACATCAACTTCTTGCGCTTGTTTGTTGTTGGGGCAGTTTTTGGCAATGTGGTCGTATTCATGACAGGACTTGCATTTGAATGGGAGCTACTCATAATCTAGCTTCTGAATGTAGGTCCAATCGTCTAACTTTAACTTGATTGCCTCTGGGAGCCCTTTTTCTAGATCTACTTCCACACAAATCCTAGCATATGAATACATGCTAGATTTTGGTTTAGCTCTGTCGATAAATTTTCCCAAAGTGTCACCAATGCTTTTTAGAATTTCATCTCCCCAGCAGTGAAATGGTAAGTGTGAAAGCTTCACCCAGACCGGGATGGCTGAGGGAATGTCGTTTTCTCGATCGAAATCTGGGGTCCATTTGTTTAGGTATAACCCTCTTGGGCTGAAGAAGTAAGGTCCATTTCTAAAATTGAGGTCTCTATCTTCTTTATGCTCAAAATAAAATATAGAAACCCTTACCACAGAAGCAGTGATTCATGCGTCCCTACACCAGTGGGTGCCAGTTCTGCTCAATCCAAAGATCGATTTGTCAAGGTGAAGGCCATAACCCCATGAATTGACCTATGAGTGTTCTGGAGGGAAACAAGAGAGCCTTTCTTCGTGCTGTTGTGCAAGGAATTGCCACTTATGGGATTTGGTCCAGTTTTTTCACAAATTGGGAAGTGGTAGGGCGCGTGGGAGGACTACCCAGCGAGCCCACCAATGTCTTGAAGGATTAAACTTCGTCGAGGAAATCTGGGGGAGGATCAAGGTCTGGAACCATCAAAGCCGAGAGGAGAGGGCCGAGGTGGGGAGGCGTCGAGCTAGGGTTGTAGATCGTAAAAAAAAACACAGAAGATGTGGAGATTGTTGATAACACATGTTGATATATTAATTGCTAGTTGGTATATATATATATATATAGAGAGAGAGAGAGAGAGAGAGAGAGAGAGTTCAATAATGAATTACGATAGTAACATATAGAATACGTTAATTAATAATTAAGATATATTGATTATATACTAATGTTATCAATAGAAAATAAAGTAAAAATTTATATAACTAATAAGATTAAAAAGATTAAGGTTAATTATACATTAATTAACAATTAATATATATTGATGTCATCAATATAATTGATGATGAAAAAGTGAAAATTTATATAACTTATGATGTTTTAAATGGATCTTAATGTAATTGTTAATTTTAATAAAGGTTTAAAATTAGATGATATAGGAAAATACCTTCTTCATCTCCATTGTTATATTAAATTATCCATAAGAAATTACTCATAATAATAGTAATGTTGAATAGTGAAAATTGATATAGGTTTTATAATTTAGATTATATAATTATTACGATGATGATAGTAATAAGTGTAATTTAAATTGATATGGTTAAAGAGGTAATTGTATTAATAAATAAAATTGATATAGGTTTTGTAATTTAGATTATATAATTATTACGATGATGATAATAATAAGTGTAATTTAAATTGATATGGTTAAAGAGGTAATTGTATTAATAAATATGATATGATAGTAAGTGTGCAATTTTTATATTTAGCAAGGATTGAGCCCATCATAAATTGAGAATTGAATCCTTAGAATTGCAAGATTTGGGGATATCGCTTTAGAACTATCATTTATATGTGGAACTTTTACATTACAATGAAGTTTTGAGAATATCACTTTAGATCATTATGCATTTAGAACCTTTATATTTTGTGAAGATTGTGAATACTATATTTAGAGGACCCTTCTATTTTGCTAAGTTGAATCTTATCTTTTGCAAGGAATGAGAATATCACTTTTAGAAGTATTATATATATATATATATATATTTATATATATATATATATATATATATATATATATGAAAATTTATAGAGAATTTTGATAGGAATTACAATTTTTGGGTAAGGATTGGCTTTGTCTAAATAACAAAAATATGTCTTAAAAATTATATATATAGATATAGATATAGATAGTCTTTTGAGTTAAAATTATAAACCTTTTACATGGTTTTCTCATTTAATGTGAATGGATGACACCCTCAGGCTGGTTGAAACACCACTTAATTGAACTTTCAAGATTTTCTAGGACTCATTTATTTGAAGAAGCCTAAAATCCACCACTATTTTAACTTCTTCAGGTAGCGTGGAATATTATTGACAACTACATGTTTAAGTCATGATTAATGAATAAGCTAGGAGATTCCAAGGACTAGCAAGTGTGTTTGCTCTTATCAAAACCCTACACTTAAATCTTGAGGGAGACTACAAACTGGTTAGTAGGTGTACAAACCATGTGGAGAAAAATTATTTCCAAATAGAAAAAATTCAAATTCAAAATTTCAAAGCAAATTAAAATCTATTAAACAAAACTCAAAGTAAAAAAAATAATAATGCTTATTCTAAATATTCAAATTTCAATTCAATAAAAAACCAGAAAACAACACTAATGAAATGAAAACTACTATGTACATGCCAACAACCCTAAGGAAAATTTCCACCTCCCCCTACATGTTATACAGTTTATAAGTACCAAGGCCAAGCTTTCCAGACACCTAAAATGAACCAAGCCATAAGTGTTAAAACTTTGTGTGCTTTCCTTTAGGCTCATTTAGATTGTCCCATTTAAAAACAAGGTCTCATACCCGAAATATTTTGCATGTTGTTGAATGTTTTTCAAACCATATTTTCATCATCTATTGATGAACAACAAGTGTTTTCTTGGCTTTCTCCCTTTCTTCTTCAAGGTTTACTAAGAGATTAATTCGTCTTTGAATCGTTAAGAAAATATTTCCCCTAGCATCTTGGGTAAGTTGGAGGGAGGGTAAGAAAACGTTAGGAGGTAAGATGGCTTTTTTTCCATATAACAAAAAGTAGGGAGAGATTCCTAGAGAAGCTTTGGGTGTAACATTATTATCTTAGAGGGAATTTATCAATGCATTGTAACAATTCCTTTGATGATCAACTACAAATTTCTTTACAATCCTCATTAGGTTCTTATTGTTGGATTCAAATACACCATTTCCTTGAGGGTAATGGACAGAATTCCTTAAAATGATTCTCTTTTCCAAAGCAAACTCAATCAATTTCAAAGAGGAGAAATGTGTGTCATTATCAAAAGAAAAATAATAGAACCCCAAGCTTGGTAATCAATTGTTGTTCAATGAACTTGAATGCAATTGCTTCTTTTACTTTAATCAGTGGGATTGGTTTTGTCCATCTTGTAAAATAGTTTGTAGTTGTTAAGATGTACGTGTTTTTTTGAAGATTTAGGGTTGATCTCTCCTATAATGTCTAGAACCCCATTACTGAAATGGTTCACCAATTGTGACAGGTTATAATGGGATAGAATGCTTCATTTCTCATCTAGCACTAGTTTGGAAAAAATTGCATCTGTGAGCATGTGAATGAGCATCTCTAAACAATGTTGGCCAATAATAACCAACTTTCAAGATCTTGTGAGTTGTTATATGGCTAAAATTTCCTCCAATTGGTCCATCATGAAGTTCCTTGAGAGTGTGGTTGACAACATCATGCAGTTCCTTGAGAGAATGGTCAACATATTATCTTGCCAAGCATCTAAATAATACCCCATTGTAGTTTTTTCAAAATAATACACCATTTACAAATTGGTACTACTAATATTTGAGTCTTAGTGCTCTCCTATACTTCTTATTCAGATTTGTTGGACTTTCACTAGTTTGTAAGAAATGCTTAAAATCAAAGTACCAAGAGTCCACTATGGTTGGAATAAACAAGGATTATTAGGTGCAAAGTGACATTTCATTTTCTCAACCTTCCTCAAGAAACTTAGCTAGATCTAGTGCTTTTGGTCCCAATTTAAAGAAACCTTGACCTATAATTATTTTTCTAGTTTTAATTTTAATGTCACATTCATGATAGCCATCTATTTTTTGTTGATTTTTCTCTAGTTAGCAACATCGGGTGAACAGTCTCCCAGATTGGTCATGTTGATTTGACCAAGGGAGAATGATACATTCACTCATGAGACCATGTTTATTTGGCTAGTGGTGAATGTCCTAGGGGAAAAAATTCTCCCAAATTGGTCATGTTGATTTGACCAAAGGAAAATGATACATTCACTCACGGGGCCATGCTGATTTGGCTAGTGGTGAATGGCCCAGGGGAAGACATTCTCTGAGATTGGTCATGCTGATTTGACCAAGGGAAAATGATACATTCACTCACAGGGCCATGCTAATTTGGCTAGTGGTGAATGGCCTAGGGGCAATATTTCTCCTATTAGTCATGTTGATTTGACAAGGAGTGAAAAAAAGAATTGATATGCTCTCACATTGTCTGCTCCAGGGTGGAGTGATCTATTTTTTATAGGGCGGGTTTAACTTTTTTACAAGTTTAGTCTAATGTTGAAGATGCAGGCTCAAGAGACCTCTTGTGATGAGGGGCTTCTTGGTGGATCTACTCAACGTTAGAGCCCTATAGTAATTAGACATGCATGTGAGGAGATAATACATGAACAACGCTCATGGAAAACTTTTCTAGTGAAGAAAAAATGCCAAGAAGACAAGACAAATGCCAAGAAGAAACCCCAGAAAGCATTAAAGAAGATATTGAAGACAAAAGTACAAGTTGTCCCCATAAGTAAATTAAAGGTGACTCAAATTGTATAAATAAAGGCTGGATCATTTCATTTTGACACATCACAATCACTATTTTCATCAAGTGTGCATAGCCAGTGGCATACTAGCGGCATTGCAAGGAGCATCTTAGAAGACTTTTGGTGGTTCTCTATTTTGTAGTGGTTCGCTATCTTTTGGTGGTTCGCTATATTTGAGGGATCTTCCTCATGCAAGGGAGAATTGTTCTATGGTTTCTTCATATGAATGCTGATGTACTTGGATTGATTTCTTCTTAAGAAAAGTTGTTGGTTTTTCTCCCAAGGTTGGGTTTCCCACGATAAAATCTTGTTTCTACTATGCATGGCTATCTTTCTATGATTTTGTTGTTTCCACTACAATTTTGTTTCGATTGATATTTTTAGTGTGTAATTATTGTATGATAACAGTGACATAAATTTTGTTTTGAAATCATAAGGAAATAATTATCAAATCTGGAAATTGAAAATTCAACATGGTATTAGAGCTTTGTTAAAATATTCCACTACATAGTTTTTCTGCCACTACACAGTTTATGCCACAACACAGTTTCTACAACTGCATTGTTTCTGCCACTGCAAAGTTTTTTCTACCAGTGCACAATTTTTTCTACCACTACACAGTTTCTTTGAAGGTTTTTGGGCATTTATTGGACATCGTTGGGACTAATTTTTCCACAGATCAACTCGCCTTTCCCTGGCACAACTACTAGTGCTCTCATATTGACATTTGGTCAAAGTTGAAATTTTAGAGTTTTTGGTCTTGTTGACAAGACAATGGTGCTTCTAGGCACATGACAACTTACCAAGATTCTATTAGGGATTTAACGGATAAGGAATCGAGCATAGAATCAACAAGAGTGATTGGTGTTTGAGAGGGAGTACTGAACAGATTATCAGGACATCCATCCTAGGAATTGGTACATGATAGTAATAGTTTATGTGAATTATGGCATCAAATATTTGCTCACCTGCATTACAAGGATTTTCCAACAATAAGGAGGATGGTTACAAGTATTCCAGAGCTCCAGGTAGAGCATGAGGATGTTTGCAGGGGTTGTACACTTGGAAAGAATACCAAGGGACCTTATCCAAGCAATGATAGTAGATCAAAAGGGATCTTGGATCTAGTGCATTCAAAGTTATGTGGATCGATGACAATATCATCCTTGGGTGGCTTCTTGTACTATTTGACATACATTGATGATTTTTCCCATAATACATGGATCTAATTCATGAAGACAAAGGATGAAGTCTTCAACAAGTTCCATGAGTTCAAGGATCAAATAGAAAATTTGATGGGGAAGAAGATTAGGGTTTTAAGGACAGATAATGGAGGAGAGTATACTTCCAATGACTTCAGTGATTTTTTAAAGGAAGCAAGGATCAAGAGGTAGTTTATAGTTCTTTACAACCCTCAGCAAAATGATGTGTGGGAGATAGTTCTGAGAGAAGAAGGGAAGTTTGTGGTGAATTCCAAGTGGATCTATAATACCAAGCATGTAGTATATGGTAGCATTGAGAAGTACAAAGTGAGGTTTGTGGTGAGAGGATTCTCTTAGAAAGAGGGAGTATACTATGAGGAGACTTTTTCTCCAGTCACCGAGTACAATTCCATCAGGACTATTATTTCTCTTGCTTCAGTTATGGGTTGGATATTACATCAGATGGATGTGAACACCACGTTCCTCAATGGTGTAATTGAGGAATATGTGTATATATATCAACCTCGGGGATTTGTGATACATGGGAAGGAGTCTCATGTTTGAATATTAAAGAAGGCTTTGTATAGACTCAAGCAGGAACCCAGAGTATGGTACTCTAGAATTGATGGATACTTGATGATTTTTGGCTTCAACAAGAGTGATGCAGATCCCAATCTTTACTACAAGGTTGTTGATGGTGATCATTTGATATTGGTGTTGTATGTTGATGATTTGTTCCTTACAAGGCCAGAAAGACTCATTGTCGGGTGCAAGATGTACTTGGATTCAGAGTTTGAGATGAAGGATATTGACTTGATGCATTATTTATTGGAATTAGAGGTGTGGCAGAAACCAGGTGAGATATTCCTCGAACAGGGGAAGTACACAGTTGAGATATTGAGTAGATTCAGTATGATGGACTGCAATTCCATGGCTACACCTATGATGAAAAATCTGAATAAGTTGAGTGATTCCGCTTCGTATTCAGATCTAGTGGATCCCACTATGTACATGAAGTTGATTGGATCCTTGATGTACTTAGTTAACACCAATCCATATATTTTCTTTGCAGTAAGCACCTTGAGCCAATTTATGGTTAATCTGAGGTACGTCCATTGGTTGCAACAAAAAGCATGTGTTTAGGTACCTGGATGGTACAATTGGATATGGTATGAGATATGTCTCAAGTGGTGAAGTGAGGCTACAGGGATATACTGATTCTGACTGGGAAGGGAGTGAAATGAACAGAAAGAGAACCTCAAAGTGTTCCTTCATCTTAGGATCAACTATGATATTCTGGTTTAGTAGGAAGTAGATTTATATATAAATCAGTACAACATAAGCAGAGTATATCACAGCCAGTGTCACAAGTCACAAAGTAGTATGGCTTTGGGAGATTCTTCCAGGACTATTTGATCAGGAACTAGAGATGAGTTTAATACATTATGATAATCAAAGTTGTGTCAAGATTTTAGAGAATCCAATATTTCATGACAACTCAAAGCACATTGAGATCAAATATCATTTCATCTGAGACATGGTACAGAAGGGAGCAGTAAATATCTAGTACATATTTACAGATGAGCAGATTGCAGACATTTTCACCAAGCCTATGTCTAAGGAGAAGTTTGTATACTTCAGAGACAAGCTTGGGGTGACGCAAAATGTCTCCCTCGCTAAGAGGGAGTGTTGATGTTTCTATAGTTAGAAGAATTAGGCAGAAATTCTCCTAGACTGGTCATGTTGATTTGACCAAGGGAGAATGATGCATTCACTCACAGGTCCATGTTGATTTGGATAGTGGTGAATGGCCCAGAGGCAGAAATTCTCCCAGATTGGTAATTCTGATTTGACCAAGGGAAAATGATACATTCACTCATGGGGCCATGTTGATTTGGCTAGTGGTGAATGACCTAGGGGAAGACATTCTCCTAGATTGGTCATGTTGATTTGACCAAGGGAAAATGATGTATTCACTCACGGGGCCATGCTAATTTGGCTACTGGTGAATTTCCTAGAGGAAGTCTTTCTCCTATTAGTCATGTTGATTTGACAAGGAGTGAAAAAAAAGCTCAATATTCTCTCACATTCCCTACTCAAGGATGGAGAGATCTATTTTTTATAGGGTTGGTTTGACTTGTTTACAAGTCTAGTCTAATGTTGAAGTTGTAGGCTCAAGAGACCTCTTGTGATGAGGGGCTTCTCAATGGATCTACTCAACATTAGATCCCTATATTAATTAGACGTGCATGTGAGGAGATGATACATCAATAAGGCTCATGGAAAACTTTTCTAGTGAAGAATAAATGCTAAGAAGACAGGACAAATTCCAAGAAGAAACCCTGGAAAGCATTAAATAAGATATTGAAGACAAAAGTACAAGTCAACCCCACAAGTAAATTAAAGGTGACTCAAACTGTATAAATAAAGGTTGGATCATTTCATTTTGACACATCACAATCACTATTCTCATCAAGTGTGCATAGTCAGTGGCATACCAACAACATTGCAAGGAACATCTTAGAATACTTTTGGTGGTTCCTTATATTGTAGTGGTTTTCTGTCTTTTGGTGGTTCATTATTTTGTAGTGGTTTTCTATCTTTGGGTGGTTCGCTATCTTGGAGGGATCTTCCTCATGTAAGGGAGAATTGGGCTAGGGTTTCTTCATATGAACGGTGATGTACTTTGATTGATTTCTTCTTAAGAAAAGTTGTTGGGTTTTCTCCCAAGGTTAGGTTTCCAGGATAAACTCTTGTGTCTACTGTGCATTTCTATAGTTCAATTATTCTATTGTTTCCACTGCATTTTTATTTCGGTTGATATTTTCAGTGTGTAATTATTCTATGATAACAATGGCATACAATTTTGTTTTGAAATCATAAGAAAATAATTATTAGATCTAGAAATTGAAAATTCAACAATTTTCTCTCCTCTCACCCAATTCTTTTTGGATAAATATTGATTTTACAATCGAGTGAGGAGTAATCAATTTGATATGGGTTTTTTAAATGTAGGTTATGAAATATTTGATAGCTTTAAATACCACAAAGGCTTGTTTATCAATGGATAGATAATTCAATTTAACCCCCTATATATTATTACTCATCCCTTTGCTTCTTCTTTTGTGTGAGCATTATTGAACGAGAATGGTAAAAAACAAATGTATATAGCAAAAATTATATGTTGAAATCTAGGTTATGTAGTGCTAAATATGCCACAATTGCAAATTTTATTTTTCAAAGGCTTCTTTTGTTGATTAATTGGGTTGGTTGTCATTGATGTCAACCCTTGAAGAAAGTCTGGTAGTGAATTCTGGTAGCACAAAGGTTTGGGTAATGGACCCAAGTTTGTATGATGTAAAATGGTATGAGTTTTGATATATTTGCAGGTAAGACTATTCTAGATGGATAGTACATGTCATTCCATTTCTGGTGGTACGTGGAACGTCACATAACTCCTCACGGTTAGAGAGTTATGGCCATGTGAAGTTGGAGAACTCTCATGAGTCATCTAGAAGCCCCATAAGGTCAAAGTAGTCAAAGTGCTTGCAAAGAAGAGATTATTTAAATAATAAAGTGAAGTGACAAAGTAAAAAAGGATTATTTAAATAATAAAGTGAAGTGACAAAGTCAAAGAGGATTATTTAAATAATATAGTGAAGTGACAAAGTCAAAGAGGATTATTTAAATAATAAAGTGAAGTGACAAAGTCAAAGAGATATATTTAAATAATAAAGTGAAGTGACAAAGTCAAAGATGATTATTTAAATAATAAAGTGAAGTGACAAAGTCAAAGAGGATTATTTAAATAATAAAGTGAAGTGACAAAGTCAAGGAGGATTATTTAAATAATAAAGTGAAGTGACAAAGTCAAGGAGGATTATTTAAATAATAAAGTAAATGAAGAACTTTCTAATTATGGAAAGTGGTTATAAGAAGATTAACCCTAAAATAAGGAAAATGGGTTAAGTGGTCAAGAAGCTATTGTATACATGGACAAGTGGTAAATTGGGCAAAGTTGGACATAGGTGACTATGTGGAAAAAGTGGCTATGTGGGCAAAGTGACCTAGAAGATGCTTCTAAGGAAGCTACTTGGAGAGTATAAATAAGAGGCAAGGATCTCTCATTTTGATCACACTTGAGCATATTGAATATACACAGGTGACTGAGGTAACCAAAGGATATCTAAGATGAATTTCATAGGGAAGGTGAAGTAAAGAAGGCCAAAATTCAAGGGAGGATAAATTATTTTGATGATGTTTTCTAAGGTATGTTATTTACAGGTAATCTCACCATTTTCACAATAACATTTTTTCTAGAATGATTCAAACTATGAAATTGGGAGGCCATTGAGAAAACATAACCAAGTAGATGTGGTATGAATTTCATCTTATGGGTCATTGTATTTTTGGAGTTACACTCCATGTAAAATAGGGTTTGTGGCTAGTCGTGAAACTAGTCTAAAACATGTGTTTCGGGTAAAAACGTCATAACTTCTTCATAACAGATCCAAATTCAGTAAGACCAAATGTGTTGATTAGAGTGTAGTGTGTAGTATTATGTGTACAATTTTTAGATCCATACAACAAATATTATGTACGGGGCACGCTCTACAAGTTCGCTCTCTAGAATAAGCCATAATTCAACAAGGTATGCCATTTTTTCTATAACTCCTCTTTTGAGAGGTTCCAAGTAGTGACACCTGGATGAATTGCATAAAAGACACTGAAGAACATTGTGTACTATTTTCATATATTTATTCATTACAGGTACATAGTTATGATTATTTCAAGTTAGGGTTGTTGACTAATCCAAAACTAGTCATGTGAGACTAAAGTAAAGTTTGATGAAAATGCTAGTCTCTTGTTGTTAAAGTTAATGAAGGTTTTCATATTGAGGTACAGGTTGGTGCATGGTTGATGCACTTGTTTATGGTACAAGTTGATTACAGGTTGTTTGGTATAAGTTGGTGCATGGTTGATGCACTTGTTTATGGTACAGGTTGAGGTACAGGTTGATGCATGGTTCAGGTTATTGGTACAGGTTGTTTGGTGCAAGTTGATTGGTACAGGTTTACAACAGTATATCTCACAGTGATAGTGTGACAGTGGTTCCATTATTCTACTTATACGTTAGGGCGGTTGGACAGGGCAAGGGCATGTGGTTGTAGACACCTTCCTGTTGTAGCCGGAGAACATAGGGGGTTGTAGCCTCCTTCTAATTGTAGCCAGAGAATTGGGGAGTTGGAGCTTCCCTCAGGTTGTAGCCTGAGAAACTAGGGGGTTGGAGACTCCTTCCAGTTGCAGCTAGAAAACAAAGGAAGTTGGTGCTTCCAATGAATGTAATTCTTCAATACATATAAGAAAAAACATTATGTGGTTTTCTCCCGCTTTGGGTTTCCACGTAAAAACACTGGTGTACTGTGTATGTGTATGATTGTTCATTTGTTCATTGTTTATTTACTCTGCAAATATTGGATGATAATGCTACATTGATATAACACTTGCATTATATGGTTAAA
>ML803449.1:297109-327836 GCA_009831015.1 Picea engelmannii | reverse complement strand
TGTTTTTTGAATAAATTATTACATCATCAAGGTAAATCACTACATTTTTATTTATAAGACCCTTGAAGGCTATGTCCATGGCTTGTTGAAAAGTATCTCCAATGTTGATCAATCCAAAATGCATTTGACGACAGGAAACCATTCTTGTTTTCATACGAAATGTCATTTTAATCCTATCTACTTCTGCCACCAGTACTTGATTATACCTAGAGAAACCATCCAATAGTAAAAAAAAAATTTAACCCGATACCAATTGCAATATCTACTCCATGTGAGGAACAAGGTAGTTGTCTTCATTTGACGCTCTATTCAGATTTTGGAAGTCTGCACACAATCTAATTCCTCCTAATTTTTTCCTATTTGGAACCAAATTTGCTACCCATTTGAAATGTATAACTTTAAAAATAATCTCATCATATAGCGACTTCTTCAAATCCTTATGGATCAATGGTTCTAATGTTGAATTCACTTTCTTCATGTTTTTCTATAATGTTTTGGCACCTTCCTTTAGGGGGATGCCATGTTGTATAATTATGGTGTCACATGCCTTCAAATCACCATAAGACCAAGAAAACACATCCACATATTATCTAAATAAGTGAATGTAATCTTGTATTTCAATTGGCAAACAACAAGTTTCAAGATCAATATTTTTTGGGTTTTCAGCATTACCCAAATTAATCAATTCATAACTCATGTAAGAGCTATTGGTCTTGACATTTACATATCTGCAAAATCTACTATGTAGATCATACAACTACTCTAATGTTAAAATATTCTTTGGAATGAAATTACCCTTAACGTATTTCATTTTATGTTGGCAATTTCATAAGGCTTTTGAGTGTTCTTCATCACCAATTATTGCATCTTTGAAAGCATCCTTGTTGGTAAAAAATTGAATAATATATTGATCATCATTAAACACCCTCCAAGTAGTAACTTTATCATGAATTGATGGGTTAAATAGTAATTCAATAGAAAACCCATTATTTATTGGGGTCAGTTTAGAAGCAACATTAGCCAACACATAAGAAACTATATCATTAGATAGTGGAATAGAAATAATGTTAAAAGCAACAAATTCGTCAATTAACTTACATGCCTCGAGTTGGTAACTTTTCAAATGAGGGAATAAGCAATGAATGGATTTTTTTGCCAACCTCACAATATCTCTGAATCACTAAAAAAAATCAAGGATTTAACCTTTAAATCAATTGATTTTCTCAAGCCTTGAATTAAATCCTCATACTCTATAGTATTGTTGGTGCATTCAAATTCAAGCTACATGAGATACGTCGGTTCTTTATTTGTTGTGGATTAACCAAAATATAGCCAACTCCTACACCTTCATGTGATTTATGGAAATAAAAAAGTAAAGTCCAAATGACAATATTTACATTCAAGTTAGTTGAAATACTACTTTCTACATCCGCTATGGTATAGTTATCATTTTCATCGGGCCAAATGCAATGAAGGAGTTTGGATTAATTTTCAAATTTCAAGGGTGATCCATCTGCTATGTAATTTCCTATTTCAATTTCAAGAAAATAGTTGCCCATAATTTAATGTGTAAATTGTATCAGTTCAATAGCTCATTCCAATTATGTGATTGTATTCTTCATGTGGTCTTCTTGATCAACACAAATTTGGTTTTGCTTTCTATTCCATGGTAACGATAGATGAGACCAATATGTGGAAAAATATCCTTTCAACTTTTGAGACAAATCCCTGCTAAGAAAAAGACCATAAGATTCAGGAATATCAACAACAATAATGTCTATGATTTGGTATACCTTTGGGTTAGAAGCTACCCTAATCAAAACATCTTTAAGTCCCACAATAATTTTAACATTTGAACTATATAGTTGGATAATTTGAGTTACACACTTGGTTGGAGTAGCATTTATCTTGCTACAAACCAAAGAAATTCATTACATTTGATGATGCTCCTGAGTCAACTGAACAATCAGTACAAGGAGCACACCTTCTAGCAAAGGTTTTTAGTGTTACAAAATTTGGAAAAATTTTCAAAACAACATCTTATACAACCTCCTCTATTGGATATAAAGGTTTTAGCAAAGGTTTAAACAGATGCTTCATATAACTAAAAAAATTTGGGTGGTCGAAGGTTTTCGCGGATGTTTTTTTTTTGTGTTTTTATTGTCAAAATGCACTGGTGCACCATTACATAAAATGCCTCGGTGCGTACCTAAACATAAAACACACCAGAGAGAACTTACATAAAATGCCCTAGAACATACATAAAACCAAAAAATGTACTAGTGTGCCATTACATAAATTCTCGATGCGTACAAAAAATGAAAACATATTGATGTACCATTACATGAAATACCCTGATGCAAACATAAGACGAAAATGCATTGGTTTTCCATTACATTACTGCTCTGATGCGTATATAGGACGAAAATGAACCAGTGTGTTTATAGTTATTACACCCCAAATTCCCATTTTGGTGTATGTATCACCGATGCGCTTTTATTTTATGTCTATTCTGGTGCTTGTATAATTTGTATGTGTCGATGCTTGTATTACCCTGTGCACCGAAAGGCACTGAAATTTTGAATATTCGAGGTGAGATGTCTACATCATCCTTTGTTCTGAAGCACAGATGCTTTTATTACATATAAATCACAGGAGCATTTATTTTATTTAAAGCACCAATGTTTTTTATTTTATTTGTAGCACCGATGTTGTTATTATATTTAAAGAATCCATGCGTATTTATCATATACCCACCGTAAAATTCTAAAACGATATATATTATTGTACGTTGTATTCACCAGCACTTTAGTATAATTAATATGCATTTGTGGTTTTGTATGCTTAATATGCACCAGTGCGTATAACCACTTAAAAAACACATATTTCTATATTATTTCAGGCACCATTTTGTGAGTTCATAAGAATGCACCGATATGTACATATTTTAATTAATTGTTTTTTTACAAATATTTTTATAATAATATTATTTTTTATATTTCTATTATTGCATTTTGATATAATGATTGCATTAATGCCTTATCCAACGGATTAAACCTCTGTTATTTGCAACAATGTAAATCATTCTCATATTAATTAATAAGTTATTTGCAATAATGTAAATCATTCACATATTAATTAATCAGCAACACAACATTTGACAATGCAATATAATCACAAACTTATTTTATTATATATGAATAAGAGACCCATGGTTGTTGCTTTGAATTTTCATAATCTTCCTGAAAAACAAAAAAGAACAATATTTTTTTTTTAAAATGGACATGAAAGTAAATATAGCAAAACAAATTAATTTGGTAATTATTGGAACATATTATAGAAAAAAAAAAACGTTTAGTAATAATACATTTAATATGATTCTTTTTTGTTATTGTAAGTTTTTTCTATTGCAAGTTTCATGGGTCTCATTGACCATGGCTCTAGAAACGCTTCTTGTAGTGTATGTATAACCTGATTCTTGGAATCATTGGATCAATTTTTGTATTGTAAGTGGAAATTACGTCTATATGTTATTTCCACTATATCCCTCAAAGCTCTGTAAAACAATTTCTACTCTAATTAACTTCAAGCACCACTCTAGATGAATGGATCACCAATTTGTCATCACCATTTACATCCTTAAGAATTTGTGTCCTCTTAGGACAAGATTCCATTCCATCTCTATATATCCCTACATAACATTAAAAAAAAGTGAAATCGAGTGTTTAAAACTTGTTAGCAATTAATGTTAAGAAATTATTTTTTAGTAAAAAGTCAAAGAAAAACTTAATGTTGATTACCTTTCGATCCACCTATTTCTTCTCTTTTGCAACATTTTCATAAAGCTTTTATGCTCTTTTTCACTCAGATTGCGAACAATCTTATCGATTATCTTCAAGTTTTTTCTCTGCATGACACGCATAAACCAATACACGTCATTAATTTAAACTTACAAGTATTTAAAATATATTAAATTTTTAATAAAACTTAAAGAACTTTCCTCCCTCTCTTCCTAGGATGAGCTACCATTGGGCTCATTGCAATAAGATGTTTTCTTTGAACTTCTTGTATAAAAGAATATCAGGAATCATTAGAAAAAGAAATTATGAAAATTTTATACAATCTAGTATTTTGGTGCGCATCATTAAACATAATGCATTGGGGTGTCAAACATATACACAAACTGGTCAGTACTATTAGTCATTGTGCACTGCTAACCTGTACACATATGATACACAAATCAATACTATTTATTTTTTCAACCAATCGATGCTTTTAACAGATATATGCGCTCCAGTGCACTTTTCTATAAAGTGATCACCAGGTCGCTACCTCTGTACAGTGTACACTGGTGTGCTTTTTCTGTACAGTGTGCACCACGTACCATGGAAAAGGTTTTTGATAAAATCACTGACAACGAGAGGGTTGACATGTTTTGGGATATGATATAATGAGTGGTACCATTGCAACAAATACAAAATGCCCATATTCAATTACATAAACCCTATGCAAATGTCCTTCTTAAAAATAAACCCTATAAAAATCTATTGCTTAAAAAAAGAGGGGAA
Source organism: Picea engelmannii (assembly GCA_009831015.1). Taxonomy (NCBI): domain Eukaryota; kingdom Viridiplantae; phylum Streptophyta; class Pinopsida; order Pinales; family Pinaceae; genus Picea; species Picea engelmannii. The sequence goes on along the minus strand of ML803449.1, from coordinate 323,268 downwards.
CCAAAAAAACAAAAAGAAAGATACGGTTCCAATATCGAAGGTAACTATAAAACCATTTTTTCTTAAAATGTATTGAAAATAGTTTGAATCAATAGGCAAATATTGAAATGATCAGTAGAATGAAATCACACACCTAAACTTTCTTCTCTACAGATTTGTATGTTCCCTATGGATCCCTTCCAAATTTGACTCTTCAAAAAAATCCACCCACTCTAAATTCTTTCGTGGTAAATCTCTCTACCACAAATCTTCCCTCTAAATTATGCCAAAAAAAATGAAATAATGAATAGTTTTTTAATTTATAAACAAATACCCCCCTATTTGGGTGTCAGTTAGAACCCCTTCCCGAAGCCTGGGCATTGGGAATTCAACGGAGATCCACACCGTTCAAATCCATCCACCATGGGGAATCCACTCGCCTCATCACAATGCTCAACATTAACTTTGGTTCTAAGTCGATTGGGGGATATGCATTGGAAATCATTCTCATGCCCTCGATTAGTTATTACATACCGCTCTTTAGTACCTCCACTATGAATATCGATGACTCTGTTAGTACTTACAACAATCACTCTGAGTTGTGAATGAAATCATTTAGCCTCAGCAATCACTTACTCTACTTGTATGCCATGGATTGGAATTCAACATGAACCACTGGCTTTGGTGCAAAGGGAATTATTGCCAATGGTATGGATGACGTGAGCCCTTAAGAAAATATTCATTTCTACAGTTGTTTTCAGAATTCCAACTAGTTATATTTTGGATACTCGCAAGCTCCGGTTCCTTGACATCCCTATTATTCCTTGTTTCTCCCTTGGTTTTTCTAGCTCACAGCTTCAAGGGACCTCCATGGACTGGTATTCTCCCAGAGGTAGAGGAAAAATCCACCACACTCAACCTTGGTTGAGAATTTATCAGGAAGTGATGAAGGCAACGAAGGATATGGATGAATTCTTCAACACTACAGTGCTGGAATCTCGAGCTAACATTGAAAATTTGGAAAATAAGACCCATCACAGGAGGGAAATCACTCTGGATGTTGTCGTCGACATGGAAGTCAAGCCTCTTTTTCCCGAAACTGGTACTACCCATGCCATAGTTACCAAATATCTCTACACAGTTGACCTCTATTGGCACATGAAGACCATCCTCACTCAAGCCATCACTGCTAGAGATGTTGCTCAAACAAACATGGCCAGGAAAATTGAATATATTCAGCTCCAGAATCAATTGTAGGACAAGAAACTAAACATCATTGCTGCTAAGTTGGGCATCAATTTCACGGCTAATGAAGACGAAACTACCTAGTTTTCTAAGGAAGATCCTCCCTCTTTTGCTTAATTTTCTATCATGCTTTATCACTCTTCTAGTTTATATGGCCATGGAATTCGAGATCCTCAAATTTCTACAAACTGTTGGACAAATTTTGTAATTAGCTTATGGAGCCTATTTTTTAATTTTTTTTATGAATAGTCTCTCTTTTTCCATATCCCAGGAAGTAAGCCCAATGAATCATATGTTTTGTTGTTAGATTGGTTTCCCTTGAGGCATCCCAATAGTAAGACATCTGTAATTATTTTTTCTTCCTTATTAATATATTTCCGATAGTTTACAAAAAAAATAAAAAAATAAACAAATACATTTCAAAAAATGAAATTCCTTCTCTTTATTTGTTGTGTTCTTTCACTTTGTATGTAAAAATAATTATTAAACTATATATTTAAAAAATTAAATTTGACGTCAAATCGGTTCGCCACATAAATTAATGCCCCTCGGTGCATATATACATAAAAACACAACAATATTGATTTTATCAACAAATAGAAATGCAAACCTTCGCTACTAAAATTTACGAATATTTTGTTATGTGGAGGTTCTAACAGAGGTAACAGTTTGGTGTGTTTCATAGTGTAGAGCACTAGTTCCTTCTATATGTACAGATGCACAAATGCATTAGTAAATAATTAAAAGCACCGATAACTTTTAATATCAAATTCATGCACATATTGATGATGGTTTTTTTCTCAAATGGAAGGAAAATAATGTTATAATATGAAATGGCCAATACTTCATATTCCATCTCATTCCATATCGTTGCAATTTTGGTAACTTCTCCCACACCATTTGAAGTAAGTCTAGATTTTATGTATAATTCATTTATCTGATTGAATTTATGCCATTTTTGCACGTGCATTTGAATAATTGTTCATTGAATTTTGTAGGATCATAAATCGGGATCGAGTTTGGATGAGCAAGATATCCACCAGTGAAAAAGTGTCGCAAGCTCTTATTAGGAGAAATATATCACAGGAAAATGTTTGATGAAAATGGACAATTGCTTTACCCTGCCAATTGTAACATGTCATCTTCCAGTAACATGTAGCATGGTTTAATGGTATTACACCATGAATTGGATATCTTTTATGACACGCCAGTGGTATGTGGTTGTTCAAAATGTAAAGGTTTTAAGAAGAACCCTCAACATGTCACATTGTCTCATTATATTAATGATCGACTACTCAAAGTCGATGGTCTAATACCTCCCACTGTGGTTAATAATCCAATAAGTGATATAGAAAAGACACGTAGGAACACTTCCATATTCTCCTTTTTTGAAAAGTTGGAATCTAGATCAACTATGTTTCGTCCTAAATTGGCCAACTTGTCTCCTTTTGTTGAGTCAATGGAGAGTTCGTATAGTGAGCCAAAGTATGATATCAATACTACCCAAAACATCACTACTAGGAGATAAAAAAAAATGTATGAGCTAAGAGAAAAAATATCCAAGTACACACCAAAGTCAATTCAATTGTTGGAAGGTAGTGATGACTTCCCTCATCCTATCCATATGCAAAGTAGATACCAAACCTATTACAACTAAGCTTTGTATGGGGCTTGGTTGTCATCCATTCCTATGCCCGATGTTGGAACCAAATTCTCTTTTTGTGGTAATAAATATATGATTTCCAAGTCTAAAATAGATGTTGCATATCTTGGGTTGTTTATCCTTTCACATGTATATGTTCCTCCCAAACAATTAGTGGCACTTATGTCAATTTTTTGTCCTCTTTATAGTCAGTCGAATTACTTGAATATAGTCATACAGAAACATAGCATTTCCATGTATAATATGTGCATGAATGGTTATGCTTCTGAAAACTTTAACAGGAAAAACCTTTTATATATCGGCGGTCGTCCATGAACTCATGGGAACATCACAGGGTTCATAAATAGTTGTAGAGCCTCATTATTTAGTGCAAATTGTTCCTTTGAGGAACACTCCAATGACAAAGAGTTCTTTTTGAAAAGGAAGGCATCCATATTTTTTGTTGTGCATGCAATACGTATTTTGTTTCCTAGTGGCGAGTTGTTAATAAACTATAACTTTCATAGACCACCAACTTCTCATCAAAAACAACTTGCATTGGGTCTATCTTTAGATGTCCCCTTGGGGCATAAGAAAAATATGATTGAGTAATTGTATTTATGGATTTTCAATTGAACTAATGCAAATTTATTGCTTAATTCAACATTTGTTTTATAAAGTGGTTGGTTGCATGTTGCAATCATTACATCAAAGATGGGGACTAAGATCCCTATAACTTCTACAGATGGACTTTTATATATTTTATTTATTGAGTTTGCTTAATTTATTTTGTATTTTTAAATACTAATATAAAAATTAATTTAATTTAATATTATTTTAACCTTAATAAATTAATTAATGTCTTCACTAATGAAATCAAATACTTACATTTCCTTGAGTGAAAAACTCCTAATGACACTCATCTCCCACTCAGAGGCCCAAAATCTTATTTATAGAGCTTAATTGGTGGTTCAAGACCTTGTTCCTAGCCCATAAGACTTAGAAGGTTCACATAGGGCATAAGGTCCTTGTTTTCCTCACTGGACCATGGTTAAGGGATTCAGATCCATACCTGGTGCACAAAACTTCCATGATGGCACTAGTATCCCACTCAAAGACCATACATTCCCTTTATAGGGCATATATGGAAGTTCAAGGTTTCATTAGGGAGTAAAAGGTCCATCGAGAAGCATTTTTAAGGGAGTAATCTCATTATTAAATGTGGCATTTAATTTAAAATGGTTGCATAACAAAGTACAACCTTCAAAACTGTATCCTGTTTGTCAAAAGATTATTTTTTTATTCTTTAAAAAAAAAAAACATCTATCTAGACACAACAAAAGTGTATAGAAATAAAGTTGTAGATCACTTCAAGATCTTCGAAATTATCTAAAAAGCGGAAAAAATGGATGTTGGGAAAAAAAGTTGTGAGAAAATTGCAAATATTCATTTTCTTATCAAAAGATTTATTTTTATATTATTTTGAAAACAAGAAAATACATATCAAGAAACATAGAAACTTAATAACATAAAAGTTGTATATCTCTTCAAGATCTTTCCAAGTATGTAAATAATGCAAAAAATGGATGTTGGGATAAAATATTATAGACAAATTACTAAATTACTCTTGATATATTTCAGGGGTGGAAATTTCTTATATAATTTATACATTTTTATGTTAAAAATAATGTGTTCCCATTATTAATACATGCACATTTATAAAGTGCATGCATGTTTATTTTTAATTCTTAATTGGAAAACTTCACAGTAGTCTGCATGGTAGTTCAAAATGCCTTAAAGTTATTTTAGAATGAACGTGTGCATATTTTGAATAACATGTACATTTTCATGCGAGAGCATGCCCCCAAATTCCCAGTTGCCAATATTTTAACCATCAACTTCATGTAGGATCCATTTTATTTGTTCCATAAACCACTTCATGATGTTTTCATAAGCTAAAATTGACTATTGCAAGGTAACAGAACAAAGGTGTCAACATGATTGTTTGAGAAGGAACACCAACATCATATGGCCTATAAGATATTTTTAGGGCTCATGAGCCATGCATAGGATCCCAACAACCCTGCATGCCCTCTAAAGGGAATATTTGGTAAATGAGTATAATATTAGTGATGTTATAATGTTTTTTGCTCCATAAAAGGGTTTTAGGGACCCTAGACATGGCATGAGGAGGAACACCAATATAGGGCCTAAAATATTATTTGATGTCTCATGGGCCCTAGATATGGTCCCAAACTCACATAGGCCCTATAAAGGGGACATTTATCCCATGGATATGATATGTGCACCATTATGAGTTTTTCCACACCAATGATGAGTTTGAAGGCCCTAGTCATGGTTGGTGGATGAAAGCAAAATGTCTTAGGGCATGAAGCAAGATTTTAGAATTCATGGGCCATTATGCATCAGGTTTGAAACCATCACGGGAGACATGTATAATGAACCTTAGCCATTATAATTCTTGCACACTAGGGATTGTATTAGTGCCTACTATGGCCCACGTGTGAAAATAATGTATTTGCCCTTAAATGATTATTTATGAATTATTCATGATGCAAAGGGACCTATAATATCAAATAGGCTCACAAAGGGAATATGGAAAGCATCACTTAGTTAAGGATCTCTTAGGATTAATTATGAAGGACAGATGATAGTTGTATATTAGTCATTTGATAATACATATGTATTAATAATATGATTTTCATTACATGATTACAAAAAATATGAGAATGAATATTAGTAATTGTAGAATTTACATAGAGCACTAATGTCATACGATGCATGCACATGATGTAAAATTAAAGTTTTTAGGATGGAAAATATCATATGTCCATGTTATCTAATAAGTTTATGTCAAATTTTATTGTCTTAAAAAATGTGGTGGTGGTTGGGACTGCATAAGCCAAATTAAATTCATCATTTCCAAATCATTTGTCATTGTTTTTCATTTTGACAATATTTTTAAATAGTTTACAAAGACTCATCTTTGATGGAATTGCATGCATTTATAGATATATGTTTATTAATTCCAAATATATATATATATATATATATATATATATATATATATATATATATATATATATATATATATATATATATATATATATATATTACAAAAAATTATTGTTTCCTATTATTTCAATATATTCTGTGTAACATGTACCATAATTTAAAAATACATGTCTATGTTTTTTCAATAAAATTTTAACACAATCATTTTTTTAAAATAGACATTTTCGCCTACAAACTGAAAAAAAACATGTTGATTATATTAAGATTTTTATTATTTTTGTATGGTTAATATAAAGTGAGATGCATTTAATAGTCTAATATGACACTTGGCATATGTCATCCCAATATAATATTTGAAACAAAAAGAAGCATCCCAATATGGAAGTTATTTGTACCATCACTACTCATAAATCAAAAAATATATGTAAAAATCTATAATCCAAAGAGGTTGGTTGCAATGTACAATCATTGCATCAAAGATGGGGACTAAGCTCCCTATAACTTCTACACATGGACTTTTGTTTATTTTATTTATTGAGTTTGCTTAATATATTTTATATTTTTAAATATTAATATGAAATTAATATAATTTAATATTCTTTTAACCTTAACAAATTAATTAATTTCTTCACTAATGAAATCAAATACTTACATTTCCTTATGAGGATATTCATAATTAAGTTGGTGGTGGAGCAAAAAATCATAGTCATTTAAAGCTAATTGTGTATATTAAAATTCATTATTATTAATGATTTCATGTTCATATTTAATAATTATATATATTTTTAAAATTCATTATTATTAATGATTTCATTTTCATATTTAATAATTATGATTACCCCCGGATAGGGTGCTACCAAGTGCAGAATGTGGACCAATGATGGGGAGGCCATCTGGCCTGGCGACCGACCACCTAGCGTCGGATCAGACTCACCCCCCCACTTCCATCATGTCATAGGAATGAATCCCCCATCGTCATTCTTCAAGATCCTCTCAAGGCAAGCTTGTCACATGTTTATGAAAACCTTCTGCATGGGAGATTTCACAACAAGGCATAGTATGTCCTCTCAATCCCATCAACTTCCTCACAATGGCGATCCTAAGTCTATGCCTGGGCACGCAGAAACTCATTTTCACCCTCGACCTTTGCAGTTTCATCTCTCCCTGGTTACCAACTCTGCTCTTCTCTCCATTAGCGACCTCTGGTCTTCTGGTTTGCACCCCTTGTCTCGGGCTCTGTTGGTCGGATTCGTTTCTTTGCACCTGCTCAGTGCTCTCCAACCAGTGGCCTTGTTTTCCCTTTGGTCTCTCAATCTTCCCCTGCACTCCTCGTTAGCTAGCATCATACCTAGTCCCAAGGGTAAACCCAAAAGAGGAGCAACCTGGTATGCAACTCAAGGAAGGAAGGCGCCTGAGGAAGGTCTTCCTTCTCATTCTCCCCCTAATTTCAATGGAAATCCCATCTCAAATCCTGTAGCAGACCCCTCTCCTGCTCATCCTTCTCGTGAGACCACCCCAGACCTTCCCCCTCTTTTGAATCCATACGCTTGCAGAATAGAATGGTTTGATAACTTTGGAAATTCACCAGTCTTCACACCTCCTCCCCCATCCCCTCCTCACCATCCCTCACCATCGTCTTCTCCTCCTCTACACCCTCCTCCACCAACCCCTGGCAACCCCTCTGCTCCCTACTTCTCTGCCTCCTCCTCTTCCAACTCCTCATTCCCTTCTTCTTGCCTTAGGTGTGTAGACAGAGCAGATTTCAAGGATTCCCTGAACGACCTTCAAAAAGGGCTAGGGGAAGTCAAGACGACCTTTGTTACACCTCAATATTTCTCACTTTGATAAGTGTTGTAAGTGTCGCATGATCCTCTCAACTGTCGCAAGTGTCGCATGTCATTCACAAGTGTCGCAAACATCAAACAAAGCATACTGCTGTGATGACGACACCAAGGAGACATCTAGAATAACTCAGACACTTGATTTGGAGGAGGAAGAATGATTAACAGAAGTCAAAGAACTCTTATCACCTGAAAGGAGCTCTTAAACAAGGGTTTGGAAGGTGAGCACTCCTCTGCATCAGCCTTAGGAGCGTTGGCGCTCCCTTATAAGGTCTCAGGGAGCGTTATAACGCTCATCTGCCCCTCTAAAGGAGCGCTATCCATCCTTGGAGCACTGGCACTCCCATCAAGCTTCCTAGGGAGCGCTACAACGCCCTGATACCCCTTTTGAGGGAGCGTTGTCTAATCTGAGGCAGTAGTTTGCCCGTTGAGGAGAATTAGGGGAGGATATTTCGAGTTTAGAAGGCATTTGTACTCAAATTCTTGGTTCCATCAGGAGATCCCTGATTCAAGGAGAAGGTTCCTCAACTTTTTCTAAAGATAACTCAAGAGGTTAAGCTTCTCTTAACCCATATAAGCAGGCTCTATGATGGTGAAAAGGGGAAGAATTGCTAGCATGAAACCTATGATCTCATAGGAAACACACAGTCAGCTGAAGGAGAGTGATTAGTGAAGCTGATATTATCGAGGTCATGGATCTTTTGAGCAAGGATTAGATGAAGGGGACTTGAAAAAGCTATCGCATTTGCATCTACGATTGTAAGTATTGTTGTCGTTATTCTCATTAATATGACACGCTTGGCCTGTTTCTTTCTAGTTCATGTCTGATCTTACATGAACTTATCGTTGATAGATAGATCTATTTTCAAGCTAATATCAATAGAGTAGGAAGCGGTTGTACTTTGTTTGTCTACAGGACTCAGCGAGGAGCGAAAGATTGGAGCTCAACTCGGAGCGTGCAGGGACAAACGTCAATAAAAAGGTACCTCTATTCTCCCTCCTTCTCATGTATTGGTTTGTATAGATTTGAAAGGAATTCAGTGTCCACATTAAGCACTTTCTGTCTTAGAGTTAAGGTCTAGCTCTTTGAGGCAATCTACCTGTCCGTAGGGAGATTTCCCTACAACAGAAACTGGCTACTCCACTGGGGAGTCCTCAAATAGAAACTTTTTGTTTTGATTTCTCTTCATAGACCTTGTTTTACCCCTTGATTGTTTCAGACCTGGTTCACCTCCTTTTTTATTGGTTTCATGAGTTTATTGACTCCCTACCCCATCACACTCAGCTTGATTGTCGAGACTAAACTGCAATTTTTGGATTTTTGACATTTTTTGGAGCTTTTTGAACCTGACGCCCCTGTCCCTATGTTAACAAAGAGCCAGCACTCCCTGAGTGCTTTACACAAAGCGCTATAGAACTCCTTTCCCTTGACAATAAAGTGCCATCCCTCTTTTGGCCAAAAAGCCTTCCAGAATTGCTTTTCAGGGTTTTACCTCTGTGTTTCTCTTGCTGAGTCACCTTGTGAGTCAATTTTTCTTCCTTGTTGACTTTGACATCTGTCTTTTTGAAGGACAAACATCTTGCTATTTGGATTCTTGTAGCCTTCTTGACTATTATTGTTGAGTTTTTCTGCCATTTGGAGTTTAAAACCCATACATTGTCTTTCTCTCTTTTTGACTGAGCGAAAAACTCTGGTGAAGGTCATCAAAGGCCTACAGATCTCTTCATTTGATTGTAGTTAAGATCAATGTTCTTCGACGTTTCTTTTGGTGTGAAGTTTTGATTTCTCTTTGATTGTTTCTTTTCTTTCGCTTCTTGTTTTGATCACAACGAGAAGGTGTATTGTTTGTACGATTCTTGCTTGTGTTGGTCTAATTTTCATTGATCCAAAAAGATAATTAGCAAGACGAGCATTGTTTTGAATCAATCATTATTCATATACAAACAATAAGGAAAAATCTTCATAATTTATTTTGCATATTAGAAGGTGGCTCAAAAGTTTTAGCATCACATCGAGATTTGATTGAAGAAAATTTGTTTGAGGACATTCCCTATTAGTGCTTGTTAGTGAAAAGAACTCTCTCTCCCTTAGATAGATGTTCATCGAAAAGAAATGACTACTTATCATCTTTGATGCATTTTTGGGACTGAGTCATAATTCCATCCGTTTCACTTCCATGCACCCCTTTTGAGTAAAGAACAACTATAAAATAAACGCTAATTAAAAGTTATTTAGAACATTTTCTTTTCTAGGATCCTCCACCAATAGTAGACTAGGCTTAGTACTTTGGATTAGGCTGTGAGCATAACTCTCCAAAGTTTCCAAAACAAACACTAGCATCCTGAGTTAGGGAGAGTCAAATCTAATTATCGTATAAGTTTGCCTGGGATCCCCCTCTCACATAGGGGTTACGCACAAGGTCGCATTCGGGTGAGCTACGGATATTATCCCTCCATGGTTTAACTGATTGTGGTGGTCAGATCGTATTATGGGGATCGCTTGAAGGTAAATCCACAATTACTATGTGGAAGCCTTTTAGTTGATTTTGGGCTAGATACCCTGCCCGTACGTTTGGATCGAACTGTCGAATGTACCCGCCCAGGGGCTGACTGTGAATTGGTAACTTTAGTGGCCATAATCTTTAGGGTCTTACACAAGGTGACAGTGAAGGGAAGTCTCACTGTACCTGGAGCAGACATTGGTCAAACTCACTCAGGCTCCTTGGAGGGTAAATCCACAATTACTGTGTGGAAGCTTGCACCAAGGCGTAAGTGCGTTAAGCAGGTCGCCATTGTAACTGTTCCACCATATCCCCACCTCTCCTTGACTTGATCACACGACGTTGGATTTCATCACCAACTAGTACGGTCATCGAGAGAAGGTCCTGTTTGCTTGGTTTTGATTCTTAGATTTTATCAGCGTATGCTATTTCTTTTCAGTAGTTGGCCATAGATCTCTTTCACTGACTCTTTTTCGCCAACATAGACCCTCCACGCCGTTCGCGAAGGCTACAGGGACTTCCTCCAGAAAATATGGAAGGGAACACCCCTTTACCCCCTCATTCTACGGAGGAATCTCCTCAACAGAGTGAGGTTCAAGATACCACAACTTCCCAAGAAGAAGTTCCCACTCCTCTGGAGAATTTTTGAATCATTTCAGAGTCTCCGGAAGCTTTCCGCATTCCGGAGGGATATGAATGTCGTGTCCTCCAACTGAATTCAATTGGTGAATTTGTCGTCGTCAATCCTTCTGACATTCCGGCAGGGTCTCGTCAAAACCCTTTAGCCGATGACCCCTTTTGGACCGCAGACATTGTTTGAAGTCCACCGCACATGGTGCGAGATCTGTATGGAGCGGGGGTAGGTGTTGATGCACCTATCTCCTACACCATACCTTTAAACCATTTTACCAGCACTATCGTTTTTACTGCCACACAACCCGTTGTTCCAAACACATCGTCCGTTGGCCCAAGGTCTACTTTTCCTCTCCAGATGGCTCATTCTACAATGGTCCCTCACATTCCGACTATTCCCGCCGGTAATGTGGTGGTTAGCCAAGCTGCTATTGGCACACCCGTAACACCAAGACCTACATCATCACTCCCTTTTGGGTATAGAGCACTGAATTTTTCCACTGCCACTACTACCCAAGCTATGCCGGGAAGTTCCATACCTATCCAACAACCCGGAGGGATCGGTCTTGGTGGTCTTAACCCCTTCGGTGGTACCGTTCAGTCATTTATGTCTGGTTCTCAAATTCCGGGAACTCTACCTCAAGCTGGGGGGCATCCTCCCACCGGAGGAAAACTTCCATTCAGGGGGCACCCTCATTCTAGGGGGCACCCTCATGCTGGGGGGCAGCCTCAATCCGGAGCCTACCATCAATCATATGGACAAAATGTGTCTGCCACACCTAATCCGTGGAATATCCCTTTTCCAGGAAACCCACAATTCTCGGCAGAACACAATTCTCAAGCTCGACAACAACCCCCTTATGGACAAATGCCAAACCCATCTTATAATCCTCAAAACCTATCCAGTTATCCTCTGCTCGCACATACTTCTCAAAACACCTCAAATCCTATGTACCCTAGTCAACACCAACCTCATACAAGAGGGACCACTAGTTACAATTATCCGCATAACCCAGTGATTGGCCCTACTGGTGTCCCCATGCCACACCAACATTACCCATAGGTTAACCGAGAACTACCTTTTCTAGCTACCCTAGACCTTCCAGACTTGTCTCGATTAACGAATGATCCTATTTATCATTCTTCGGTTTGGCCAACTATTCCAGCTAAACTTCCTTCTGATATCCCAAAATTCGACAGAAAGTCCGGAGAAGACCCAAACAACCACGCGATGACTTTCCATTTGTGGTGTTCATCCAACTCCCTCATGGACGATTCTATACGTTTGCATCTTTTCCAATGAACACTTACGGGTTTCGTGGTGAAATGGTATATTGAACTACCACGCGCATCTTTTCACGATTTCAACTCCCTCGCCATGTCCTTCCTCACACACTTCCAACTACCCATTCAATATGAGACGGGTACTGAACTATTGACCTCCCTTCGTCAGACAACCTCTGTACATATCTCCGATCATATTCATGAATGGAGACGACGATGAAGGCTACTCAAAGAAGTCATTCCTGACCAATTATTAGCGGAATGGTTCACTAAATCATTGTTACCCCAGAACGCTCATGATGTTGCCATGGGTGGGTCAGTACTTAGACTTGGTCTATTCACATTTCGGTACTTTGTACGAGTTGATACCGAATGCTACCCGTTCCACTAATGATCCATCCAAACCATCGTCTGCTTCCCACGCGGATGGAGTTATTGGCTCCGTCAAAACCCAATCTACTTCCCAGTCAACTGGAACAACTCAGCGGCCCGCTTCGATGGTTTCTCCCAGCCCGACTGCACCATCTTCTACCCCCCCTCAAACTCAGGTCTCTGAGGTGAATGCAGTCCAATCGACCCCTTCACAACAACTTGGGGGAAAGAAGAAAGCGAGAAATAAACCAAAGAAAAACAATAACAACGAACAACCAAAAAATCAACCGCAAACTCCTGCTGTCGGAAAACAACCACAACAAAAACCGAAATTCCCATGTCTCATTTGTGGTGAGGATCACTACACTCGAGACTTTCCACATCGCGATGAAGTGGCCAAAATTTTCAAGGGAAATTCACAACCCACTGTGCTTACTCAGCCTTTTCCACAGCAGCAATCTTTGGTTGCTCAAACCCCCACCCCAGGGGACAGTTCCAACCAATCCCATGATGAGGACTCGACAAGTGCCCACATTTACATGATCAACGGGGTGAATTTAACCACTCACACTGCGACATATGACACACCAATTAAACCTGATAAGCCGAAGACTACTAATGGTTCCATACTGGACCCATTACCACCTTTTGTTAGTCCTCTGTCTGTCAGCCCTCCTTCCGGGCCACTTCAGATTGAGAAACCTTCGTTTGACTCCATCTTACACCCTCCTAAGATCACCATCCAAAAATCTACCTTCAATCCTAATTCACGGGCTGCCCAAAACTACAACATTGTAGAAGATTTGGCCCAAGCACTGTGTGCTATGTCCGCCTTGGAAGTTCTACAACACTGTCCCAGCCAACATAGAACCCTCTTAGCTACTATCAGTGCTTTTGATCCCGAGTCATCAAATAACCTCACGTTTGACCTGGATGATCATCAACCACGACTCTCCCACCAGCTAGCTTTCCAAATCGATGTTGTTGTTCACAATCAACAAATCCACTGAACTATCTTGGATGAGGGAGCCTCTACTTGTGTCATGTATTTAGCTTGTTGGAAAGGCTTAAAATCACCTGCCCTTAACAAATCCCCTACGATGTTATGTGCTTTCGATGGGCGAGGTTTTCATCCTCACGGATTATTGCAATCCTTAGTCGTTCAGTTGGGTGGCAAAACTGTTACCATTGATGTCGAGGTGGTCGATGCCCCCCTCGATTACAACCTACTACTTGGAAGAAGTTGGTTCTACGCTATGAATGTCATCGCCTCGTCGGTGTTTTGATGTGTACAATTCCCCCATCAAGGCAAAATTGTCACTATCGATCAAATTGATTTCTGTACACCTGACGCTCGCGCCCCTGTCACCAACAACATTCCTTTTTTGGGAGACCATCCAGTTATGTATGAAAGCGTTGGTGTTGGCTTGTTGAAAGATTCTAGTCTCATGGGTACTTTCCCTACACCACTTCCACCTACCGCGCATCATATTTCCGCCGTCAATATGATCTCGACTATGCCTTATCAATCCTTGGAATCATCTAATCCTTGGGTTGTACCTAGTCCTATGGAATTCAATGTGCTCGGTGACACCATGCCACTTAGCCCAGCCGAGACCACATACGTAGCTATTCAATCTGCCTCTCCCTCTCCAAACAACCCACATTTATTGGCACCTAATGCCTACTCAATGCCCTCATGGTTGGATTCCCTATCGTCTGTCGTCGATTACATTTCCCAAATTTTCCCTTCCGACGAATCTATTATGGAAATGCTCAGTATTGATGATCTACCTTAGGATGATAACCATCATCGATCCTCTTTTCTTCCACCTTTGGAAGAAATTCACCAAGACATACATTCTGTCTTCCCTCCTGATGTTACCGATGCTCCACAATCTCCTATTCTCACACAAGATACTCTCTCTGAGGGGAATATGGGTAACATATCCACTACGATCTTTATTGACATTTCGATCAAAGAAGGTGTCATGGAAAACATTAACCTTGGTGCTAATTGCACACCCTAAGAAGTGGTCTCTTACACCGCTTTGTTTAAAGAATTATGTGATGTCTTCGCATGGAGCTACGAGGAAATGTCAGGGATCGACCCTTCAATCATCGTGCATGAAATCAAGACTTACCCTGATGTGAAATATGTTCGACAAAAGCTTCGCCCGGTTCATCCCAAGAAAATCACAGCTATAAAGGCAGAAGTTGAGAAACTTCTAAAATCTGGCTTTATCTATCCCGTCCCTTTGACAGAATGGGTCTCCAACCTTGTTTCAGTTGCCAAAAAACAAGGGACCATCCGTGTTTGTGTTGACTATCAGGATCTCAACAAAGCTTGTCCCAAGGACAACTACCCTACGCCCTTCATCGACCAAATCATCGATAATTGCATAGGGAGCGTAATCTTCTCTTTCATGGATGGATTTTCTGGGTATAACCAGATTGAAATCTTACCTACTGATCAACATAAGACAGCCTTTATCTTCCCATGGGGAACTTTCGCCTACCGAAAGTTACCGTTTCGCCTAAAAAATGTTGGTGCTACTTTCCAGCGGGCCATGTCGTACGCTTTCCACAACATCAAGCACATCGCAAAGCCTTACCTCGACAATTTACCCTCCCACTCATCCAATCGATCTGATCAAAATGATCACTTACGGGCGATTTTTCTTCAATGTTGGTTCTAACGTATTCGCTTGAACCCACATAAGTGCATTTTTGTTGTCGAATCCGGTCGACTCCTTGGTTTCATTGTCTCCAAAGACGAGATCAGGGTGGATCCCTTAAAGATTAAGGCCATTCTAGCCTTACCCCCACCTACCAATTTAACCCAGCTCCAAGGTTTGCAAGGAAAATCAAACTTCCTTCGTTGTTTCATCTGCAACTATGCTGAGATCACTAAAGGATTTATGCGGTTACTGCAAAAGAGCACCCCTTTTGTTTGGGATGACGCCACCCAACGGTCATTTGATGCTCTCAAGCACGCTTTGACCCACGCATCTTTGTTACATCCTCTGGAGTATATAAAGGATTACATCCTTTACTTGGCTGCCTCCACTTCCACTATTGAAATGGTGTTAGTTCAGGAGGATCCCAACGGTGAAGAACATGTGATTTATTACCTGAGAAAGAGTCTATCTGAACCTGAACTCCGATATTCACATGTCGAGAAACTAGCTCTGGCAGCCGTCATCGTTGTCCAGAGATTCCGCCGTTACATCTTATTACGCACCACCACGATGATCGCGGAATCCAACCCCATGTACCACGTCTTGACACGTCAAGTACTTGGGGGAAAATATTCTAAATGGATTGTTATCCTCCAGGAATTCGATCTTGAATTTATGAAGGCCAAAGCCAAAAAATCCCTGGTGTTTGCAGAGCTTATCTGTGCTCTCCCTCGTGCCGATGAAGACATTGAACCTAGATATTCTCTCCCTGATGAATCTCTCTTCCTCATCAGCACCTCTGATCCCTGGTACAGAGACATTCTCCTTTACCTTCAAACCCAACGTTTTCAGCCTAACATTTCTTGGGAAGAGCGTCGACGTATTCGTCACCACTCTTGCCGTTATCTTATCATCGGCGACACTTTGTATCGTCGTGGAATTGACACCATCCTTCGACGATGTCTGGTTCACAAGGAGGTTGAACACGTTTTGAACGATTGTCACCTTGGCGCCTGTGGCAGTCACCTTTCTGGGCTAGCCACAACCCAAAAAATCCTATGTGTTGGCTACTTTTGGCCCTCGATTTTCAAAGATTGTATCGAGGCAGTCAAAAAATGCCCACCCTGCCAAGTATTTAACAAGAAGGCACGCACCCAACCTACTGCACTGCACCCCATTATCGCCATCGGCCCCTTCGCCAAGTGGGGTATCGATTTCATGCAGTGTAAGCCTACCTCAGCCGGGGGGCACAGTTATATCATCGTCACCGTCGACTACTTCACCAAATGGGCTGAGGCTATGCCTACCTTCCTAAACGATGGTTGTACTGTAGCTTTGTTTCTTTTCAACCACATCATAACTCGTTTTGGTGTACCACGTGCCATTTTCACTAACCACGGTACACACTTCAAGAACCAGATCATGAGCGAACTGCATGTCAAATTGGGTTTTCTCCATGAAAACTCATCCCCTTACTATCCTCAGGCCAATAGACAAGTTGAGGCCATCAAAAAAGTCCTGAAAACCATGATTCAATGCATGGTAGGGGAAAACAAGACATCATGGCATCTACAACTTTTTTCCGCTCTCTGGGCTTATCGCACTTCTGTGAAAACCTCAACTGGATTTACTCCTTTCCAGTTGGTATATGGCATTGAATTCGTTCTACCAATCGAGTGTGAGATTCCATCACTCAAACTTAAAGTAGAACTCCTGCCCCATACTTCTGCTGAAGAAGAACGATTCTTGTATCTATCCAAACTGGACGAAACACGTTGTGATGCTGCTCTCATTAATGAGGCACATCAGAAACGAATTAAGAGTCAATACGACAAATCCGTCCAACCTCATACTTTTGCAGAAGGAGACTTAGTCCTCGTTTACGACCAAACTCACGATAAATTGGGAACAGGTAAGTTAGAACCTCTGTGGCACAGTCCTTACATCGTGAAGTGTGTCCTACACAGAGGTGCCTATGAATTAGTAGATCATGATGGAATTTCCCTAGGAGAGCCCCGAAATGGGCTGTACCTTAAAAAGTACTATGCTTAGATTACCCAGCATGGGTACTTTGTACATTATTGTATTTTAGTTTTGGTGTGTCTATTTCTTTCGCATGCTCGAGTCTTTACCATTGCCACTCATGATTGTGCTTTTGTTTTCATGCACAGATGACATCTTCCTTTCCTATCTTTTTCGGGTTTGCAGATGACGCTAGTCGACATACCCGGAACATTGCTTCGGCAACATGGGTTATTTACCAATTTGACGAGGTGGTGAGTTCAGGAAGTATCTGCTTAGGACTAGCAACCAACAATATGGCAGAATATCATGTTGTCATCGAACTGTTGACCCAAGCCTCCTCCCTAGGTATCTCCCATATCATTGTTTACTTAGACTCCCAACTCATGGTCTATCAACTCAATCGTATCTACGCTATCTGTAGTCCTATCCTGCTACGTCTCCACCTACAAGTTCGTCGTCTTGAACAAATGTTTGATTACATTGAATATAGACACATTCCAAGAGAACTTAATAGTGTTTTAGATTCATTAGCTAATTACATCATGGATCGGTATCTCGCCCACATATAAGATTTAAGGAAAGCAAAATTGTACATCACATGTAAATTAAAACACATCAAACACATCACAGACATCATCATGTACAAATCATTTGGCATTGTAAAAAACTCAGAACTGTATATATATATATATGGCGTGACTGAAATGTTTTTTATTACATCAAAAATATGTAGAAGAGAAAAATGTCAGGTCTTTAAACCCCTACAACATCGCCTGACAAGGCATACAAAAATATGATCACCGGAGAGACTCTAATCTCCCTGCACTACATTGTGTTGCAGATAACATATCACCGCATGCACTACGCGTCTCAGTAGAGAATTGAGATTCTCTGGCACTCCCACAGTGTGCCTTTGCAGATGTAAAGGAACTTCTCCCCTTCGTAGAGGAGGAATGCCCATCGTGAGGCCTTGGAGGTTTCTTTCAACCTCCTGGAGCCCTATCACTGGTACTCCCGGATCCACTACAACCGGAGCACCCCCACGACGTCTTGGTATCGGTATATCGGTCGGGCGCACTGCTCCCTTGTCTGCATGTTGAAAACAATACATCTTTTAAAAACTCTTCTATATACCCAAAAAAAATACATATACATTAAAAAACAAAAAAAACTAGACAAGGTATGGCTCAGTCTCTTACCTGACACATCCAAGTCTTTCCCCGCGGGTAAAATCAAATCCATGCTCCCGTGGAAATATACCTCAGCATACGGGAATCATTCTATCTAGAGATACTGTCATCTCAGCCAGGCAAAGAAATCGCCAGTGAAATGGAACTCTGACTCCGCTACTAGCCTCGGAGATAGACTAGTCCACCTCTCCATCCTTGGTTCGTCCACTGGTCGCACCGCCAGTGTTATCTGAGGCTGCATCTGGGGGATACGCTCTAGGAAAAATATTTGAGACCAGAAAAGAGCCATAACCAAACTGTTTATGTCCCATCTGGCACCGTGAAACCTGTTCCTTCACATTTCGAAGGAACCCTGCACTCCAGTTGAACAGTGTTGGTTCCAGACACTGAACACCATAAGCCACCTACGATCTTGATGAAAGATGCGCACTAGTACTACCCGTCACGCTCATGATGGCAAACAGTATGAACTGGAGGGGTAGCTCTCAGATATCCTTGATATGGATTCTACCCCCTACCAGTCTTGCTCCTCGAACACAGTGACATGCTAGATACACGCCCACTTGTTCAGGTAGCGCCCTCTGCCCGGAAAAAGATATGAGAACCCCTCTTTTTGAGAGGCCAGTCAGGAAATACATGTCTTCCAACTCGATAGTTAGAAGCTATGTGCCAATCTGGAATCCTTGCTGCGCAACATCCCATAGGCCGATCATATGCTCAAGCAACAAAATTTCCTTCTTCATTTTTTGCAATTTGAAGAATTTTAATAAACCACAAGCTCGCAATGCAGCCCGTGTGCGAGGACTTCGAAAGGCAGCCAAGTCATCAATCTCATGTTCTCGCTCTTTCCACTCGATCATGGTAGCCAAAGTCACCTACAAAACAAAAAAAATAAAGAATTCATTATTTCAACGTTTTGGCAATTTCGACAATTTTCAAAAGCAATTTAAAAACATGAAAATCTAATTCCCACGTCATTTAAAGAGACCACACCCTCTTTTATAATCACTACGCCCTCTCTTAGCCATTCAATGTTCATCACACAACAACAAAACGTTTTAAAATGAAAACGACTTCTTTATGGATGCGTGGGAATTTGTGGGGATTTTTCATGGGTTCTTTGCCAAAAACGACCCATCCAATTAGCTATTGAGGTGTTGGCATCTTGGACATCCCCTTCTAAAACATTTTTGCAAAAAGGACCCCCTTTTTCCATCATTTTTAAAAAAGGTCGATTTTGATCTTTTTGGGGCAACTTAGGGCTTCATTTTTAAATTAAATGCTGCTATGAAAATGAATATTAAACCATGTAATTGAAAGAGGGAGAAATGAAGATCTACCTGGTCTGAACGGCAAGAGAAATGGTCAACCGTAGCTCCGGTAACAAGCGAAACAAGATCCACCGCTGAAATGAGAATCTCCACTACTCCAAAATCCTTGCAAAATGAAATGGTAAATGGAATTTTCATTGTGTTGCTATTTATAAATTTCCATTTTTTATAAGGTATAGTCATTTATGGGTTTCTCTAACAATATGATGGCTTCACTAAACCCCTGGTTTGTAGTTTTGACATCACAGGTTTCCTGACAGCTCCGATGAGTTATTTACCTTGTCGCACTCATGAGCATAGTCTTGGTTCGTTCTCAAGCTCGAAAACATGAGAACGCGCCAGGTAGACTTTTATCTCTTTTTCGGACCTGCATGGCCACACGAAAAAGGAACCCCCCTGGAGTCATCTTTAAACCCTTTTCAGACTCTCTAAATATGAAAAGATTGTCGAGTCATCTTGCTTCCTTTCACGTTCGTTAAAAGGTTTGAAAGGGCGTCTTTCGAGCGATATTTTATCTCTTTTTCGGTCTCGTTGGACTACTATACAAAAAAGGAACTGAGAGAGTTCTCTTTTAAGTGTTTTTCTAAACTCTATAATCCTGAAAAACCTTCGAGTTTTCTGTCTTTGGACTCTCTAAAGCACACATCGACAGGCCCATATGGGATTGAACCCTTACTTCTTCCGGTTCGTTAAACAAAGGAAGAGGAACTTACCAAAGGTGAGTTATATCGAGCATGTTTTACCCTCCTCGATCTCATTAAATCAAAAAGAGGTACTCGTCTATCTAGATGGGGGAAAAATTGAAAGAAGCAAGCCAAGCAGTCTCTTGAGAACATTATCAAGCAATTCTTAGAGTCGCCCTTGAACACGACACTTTGTCATATGCACGCATTATAACCTGCTGAACCTCTACACTGAGCCAATCCTTTGAGTTTCTTTCACTCCTTTGGGTCACCTGACGCAAGTCACAGCATCCACTGCATCATCAAGTTTTGGTCCATGTCATGTTTCTGCTGTTGTGCCTCAGTGTTCAAGGGAAGTATCCGCCTCGAGAGTCAGCCATCCCAAATATCTTGCCTCAAAACCTATGTCAGTCCATGTCCATTTGATCTGCCAATTACATCTCCATGTCCGTTTCGTGTCATTGATGGGGGATACATCAAGGCCCTCCTTCGACGAGCCTATTCCTGTCGACTTCAGCACATTATCCGGGAATTAGGCTTAGAAACCAGTTAGTACTTTGGGACCTGCATGCCTCAATGGTAGGCCTCCTCACATTCGACAGTAGGTTTACATCATTGACCTCTGATCGGATGATTCCATGGATGTTCGACTCCAGCTCATCCATTCACATTCACTGGAATGTACTAGGGTACCTTGGGAATCATTGACATTAATGGTGATATCTCTCGCACTTGTTAACGGTTCACACTATTGACCGGTAATCAAGTGGCTTCTGCCATGTTCGACATCAAAACATCTATTCACATGGTTAGAATCGTACCATGTTGGGATCAGTAAGAAGACCCTGGGTTGAGTCATCACTTTGATATATACTTTGCCCAGGTTGCGAAGGAGTTTCTTCTGGACAAAATGATGCATACATTGTTACATAGATCCACTTTGTATTGGTCGTGGCTATGTCTTGTCACCTCGTAGATCCACAGTGTATTCTTTGTGGCTACGATCAGTCCAGGTCATCAGAGTATAGATCCACATTGTATTCTCGGTGGCTATACCTTTTCATCAATACAATTATGGATCCGCAGTGTATTTTATGGCGGCCATATCTTGCAAGTCTTGATCACCCAAGCATAGGTATGCCTGCCTTGGGTTTTGAAATATGTCACGATATTTTTTGGATGTTTGTGTGCAGCTTCCATCAAGTTCTCCGAGTCTATACCCTTGCTTGAAATCCTACAAAGCATTTCAGTTATCAGTTCACATCTTCTAACTTCATACTTTGGGGGGAAATCTGTTACACCTCAATATTGCTCACTTTGATAAGTGTCATAAGTGTCGCATGATCCTCTCAACTGTCGCAAGTGTTTGAGGAGGAAGAATGATTAACTGAATTCAAATAACTCTTATCACCTGAAAGGAGCTTTTAAACAAGGGTTTGGAAGGTGAGCGCTCCTCTGCATCAGCCTTAGGAGCGCTGGCGCTCCCCTATAAGGTCTCAGGGAGCGTTATAACGCTCATCTGCCCCTTTAAAGGAGCGTTATCCATCCTTGGAGCGCTAGCGCTCCCCTCAAGCTTCTTAGGGAGCGCTACAGCGCCCTGATACCCCTTTTGAGGGAGCATTGTCTAATCTGAGGCAGTAGTTGGCTCGTTGAGGAGAATAAGGGGAGGATCTTTCGAGTTTAGAAGGCAGTTGTACTCAAATTCTTGGTTCCATCAGGAGATCCCTGATCCAAGGAGAAGGTTCCTCAACTTGTTCTAAAGATAACTCAAGAGGTTAAGCTTCTCTTAACCCATATAAGCAGGCTCTATGATGGTGAAAAGGGGAAGAATTGCTAGTATGAAACCTATGATCTCATAGGAAACACACAGTCAGTTGAAGGAGAGTGATCAGTGAAGCTGCTATTATCCAGGTCATGGATCTTTCGAGCAAGGGTTAGACGAAGGGGAATTGACGAAGTTATCGCATTCGCATCTACGATTGTAAGTATTGTTGTCGTTATTCTCATTAATATGACACGCTTGGTCTGTTTCTTTCTAGTTCATGTCTGATCTTACATGAACTTATCGTTGATAGATAGATCTGTTTTCAAGCTAATATCAATAGAGTAGGAAGAGGTCGTACTTTGTTTGTCTACAGGACTCAGCGAGGAGCGAAAGATTGGAGATCAACTCGGAGCGTGCAGGGACAAACATCGATAAAAAGGTACCTCTATTCTCCTTCCTTCTCATGTATTGGTTTGTATAGATTTGAAAGGAAGTCAGTGTCCACGTTAAGCACTTTATGTCTTAGAGTTAAGGTCTAGCTCTTTGAGGCAATCTACCTGTCTGCAAGGAGATTTTCCTACAACAACCTTAGTCCAGCTACAACTCATGGAGTCCGAACACTGGAGCCAAGCGGATCTCATGATTTCCTTCCTTCGGGTCCTTCGACAAGCCATCTCAGACCGAGAAAGGCTCAACAAAGAAAATTTGCAGGGGCACCAAGATTTCGAGGAGCCCAGGCCCGATCTAGGTCCAAGTTTCATTTAAATATGCTTCATGTTATTTCTTTTCTTTTTACTTCGGTAGCCATAGAAGGATGACCTCTTATGGGGTGTCTGGCTCATGTTTTTTCTGTTCATCTTAGTCATCAGAACCATGCCCTGCGTGGCAACGTAGTTATTTTCTTATTTATATTTTACCTCTATATTTTGGACAATTGGCAGTTGTGGTTTCCCATTAGGGCACTGCTGCCACTTTGGATCAGTGGAGATGGACAATTGTAATTTCTTTTACTACATGACCTAATATAATTCTTCTAACTTACAAAAAAAAAAATATGATTATAATATTTTTTTAAATATGTCAATTATAAATATAATTATGAACAATTATTATAATGTTATCAATAAAATAAAAGACAAAATAACATTTCATAAAAGTATTTTTTCTTTGTAAACATGTTTAATCAACATATTGTATCTTGTTGGAAATTAAACAATTCACCTTGAAGAAGAATTAAACATTATATGGCATTAATAGTTATAAGTTTTCGCAATTACAATTCAAAGTAAATGATTTCATAAAACGAAAGTTAAACATTATATGGAAACTCTAAATTCTAATGAGTGATACATCTTAAATTTAATTTAAAAACAGAGAAATCATTAGCGTACTTATAATTCATTTTATAAATCAAACAACAAGAACACCAATGTGACTTGAAAAAACAAAATATACATGTGTGTTATATTGTTTATAGCACATCAATACGATTGAATGTGCACAATGCGGTTGTTATGTAAAAATGCATAAAGAAACAAATTTATTTACAAAGTACGTAAGCAAACTTCCACAATTAAAGTTTTCCAGAGGTTGTGCTTTGTGGAGGCAGTCACTCTTTGGTGCCTCTCAAAATTTAGTGTATGGACTCGATCCTCTGCCACTTCCTCAGTGCTCTGCCTTCCATATCCTCCTCCACAGGATACTCGACTTTCTCCAAGATATTTTCCTCGTCATTCATGTAGCCATAATATGAACTAGCATCAATTCGCTTGTAAATCGCATACCTACACCTCCTTTTCTTTGCCTCAAGGGGACTTATCGAATAGGTCTTTTAGGATGGGGAGGAATTTTGTAGCCCCAAAGTATCTGTAACCAAGGACCTTGTTATTCGCATCAATCACATCAACTTCCTTCCCTTCTAAGTCTATCATCTTTTCCCCTACTTTGGAATCATTAGGAATGCCAAGCTCTACGATCAAAGCTTCCCAGTGCCCCTTTTCCTTTTTCAGCAAAAAATGACCCTGGTGGATGTCTTAATTATAACACTATGTCAATCTCAAGCATGACCTAAGGTCCATATTGTATAATTAATAGAAGTTAAGAAGCACATTTGGAAAAACAACCAATGATCCATAAGCTTTGTCAGCATGCCTTATCGCTAAATATTATGCATTTCCTTGGCCTCGACCTGCTCCTCCATCAGATCCTCACTTGTGTATTTACTAAGAAGCTCATGTTTCTTCGTCTACACAACCATGCGCTCAATTTATTTCTCATCCAAAAGGGGCACATGGGAAACAAACTCTCTCTCTCTGCTACTAGTTTCCCTTGTCCTGCTCTCCCATTTTTTCTACCACATCCTCATATTCCTTGAATAAGTCATATTAATGGAAACAACCTTCCCGATCTTGATGATCAACCTTCCCTCCCTCTCTATAGACTCAATCCTTTTCCACTCCCTCAGCACTTTGGCTCACATCTCCTCCTCCGTGGGTCACTCAAATTTCTCCAATATACCATTCTCATCATCCTTGTCACCATAATAATTGGCATCAATTCACTTGTAAAGGAAATACCTAGATGATCAGGGGATCAAATTTTGCTTAAAAATTCAAAGTGCTCGGAATCGCTTAAAATCGAACAAGAGCGTAGGCCTCATCATTACGAACCCAACGCAACTCGTTTGGGTTCAAACAGACGTCGGGAACGAGAGATATCGCGTTCTGTTCAAATTTACAAACAGGCAAAAAAAAAGTTGCTGACTGTACAGTCCGTACAATCCGTACGAATGCTGACGTGGCAGGCCGTACGACACATTGTAGACAGGCATTCAGACAGTTGGCAGGTGACTTGGCATGTTTGGCAGCGAATGGAATGACGACACGTGGCCCAGTCAATGGCCACCACGTGTCATCCATTTATTGGTTTAAAACTTATGTCGTTGGCCGGAGTTGACCCCGCGACCTCCGGGCAGGGGCAAAGACTTGGCAAAGAGCCACCAACCGGTGTGCCACCAGTTGTTCCTTGTTATATATATGGTGCAATATATATATATATATATATATATATATATATGTTTGTATATGCATGTGGTTTGGGGCGCAACCAGGCCGAGGCTTAGCCCCAGCCCTTGGTCGCACGATATGTTACATATAACCCATAGCTATATCATATGGACGCGCACGTGCGGTTGTGTTTGTTCCAACGGTTATATCAATGACCCGCCATTTGGCCTTTGACCATTGGTTTATGTAACGGGAGCCTATGTTAATGCTAGCACGTGGACGCATGGGTCATACGACCTGGCCCTTGACGGTTAGGGGCTAGGTGCACCCGTAACTGTCCTACAGTTTGCACGGTTCACGCGGTTGCATCCAGTGCTAGGTTTTTACACTTAAATATGCATGTGGGCTAGGTTGAGCCAACAAGGGTGTGTTTTGTAGATGCAGAGACAACAAGCTTGAAGGGGGGACTTCCAGGAAGCCTATCTTCTTCATTTTTTGGCCAAACGAGGTGCCGAAAAAGCCCAACTAGGGGTTTTTGGACGTTCTGAAGCCATTGGAGCAGTCTATTTGGCATTTTGAGCATTTTAAAGCACATTTTTTTATCACTTTAAGAAAAGAATACAAATGATCCATTGGAAGTTGGACCAGGAGATGTAGCCCAAGAGAGGGGTGAACTCCTTTATCATTTATTGTGTTATGTGTTTTATGTTCATTGATTATGTTGTTTTTTATATGCCTCTTGAATGAGTAAATATTATTAAAAATTTGGTTGCAAAGATGATCCATTTTCATTTTAACACATCAAATTTTACTTGCAAATATTTTCAAGAATACAAGTCTTCTTCATTTTTAGATCAAGTTGGTATCAGAGCATAGGTTTTTGAAGACTTGATTATTTGCAAGTGTTTTGTTTTCTGATGCTCACAAGGTTGAAACTCACAAGAGG